>SZWC01002746.1:130510-193758 GCA_023375785.1 Penium margaritaceum
CCCCATGCTGTCGACCTCTCACTCATGCCCTCGTCATCGCTACTCTCACACAGGCGCATTGAACGAGGATCCTGCGCAATACCGTGCGGATGCGGAGCGTATGGAGAAGTGGGCATCAGAGCTGCCCGCTGCGTCTTCCCTGGTTGACTTCGCTTCCAGAGACGGCCCTGTGGAGGATGAGCTCAAGGTACGGTCAGGGCCACCTCGGGCAGGGCTTGATGCGGGGCCTAGGGAGAGGGGAATTGGAAAGTGAGGCTGCCCCCTGCTTCTACTACTAGCTTCATGAAAATCAGCCTTCCAGGCATATGGGAAACCGCGGCCGCGGCTCTGGTGGGTTGCACATTTCTTCGAAGCCTGTCTCCTGCCTTCTTGTCAGGCAGCCCGTCTATTGCCTTCTTGTCATGACGGAGGCCTTCCTTGCCCGCCTGCTCACCTGCTTCCTGCCTGTGGGCCCGTGAACGGGCTAGAGAAATGCAGAGCAGCTAAGGAAGCGGCAGGTTCATGCCTATCTGGCCATGTGCTCTGTGAGGAAACTTTCCACTGCGCTGTTCGGAACGTCCACAGGGTATTGCGACGCGTGCGGGCGGCAAGGGCGACTTCCACTACAGCCGCTTCTTTGCCGTGGGTCTCTTCCGCCTGCTGGAGCTCGCCAAGGCGTCTGACCCTGCCGTGCTGCAGCAGGTATGGCGTTGAGAGCTCCTGTGCCGCGAGACGGTCTTGTTTCCTGTGGTTCTGGGGAACTGAACTAAACCCTTGCAAACCTGCTCGTTGAATCACTGGATTAAACTGGAACAGGGCTGGCTGCATCTGAACCAACTTTTGCCAGAGAGATTGTGGGAGAAGTGATTCCTTTCAGGGCAGAGGATGATCTTTTCATGCCACTAATAGCTGGTTCATGCGGCGAAAGCTGTCTGCACCGGTGTGGAGGTCTCCACTGGAGACCTTCAGGTTGTTTCCAAGGTTTTCAGTTAGTCTTTTGCATCCGTACAGGCCTGAACTCTGAAGCAGTATGATTCAACTGAAATGGAATCAGAGTGGAGTCAAGAGAGAGTGATCTAAAGCATTGTGGTTTCTGAGCCAGTTTGGGTTCGTCCTCGAGCTGAACTGAGTCGGGGGCAGGAGATGGTGTCTGAATCCTCCGAAAGCGGGTGAGGGGCATCAACCAGGTGTGCTAGGAAACCTGCTAGAGGAGTTGATACCTTGGTCCCCCTGTAAGGTGGGTGAGTGGCCCATATGTTGTCAAGTGGCGTGGTGTGTGACCCAACGCGGCGTGAAATACCTAGCCTGGCACGTCACACCTTCCGCGGCATGAAAGGTGCGACTTGCCATGGCCAGGCGCAATGTGGCATGATGCCGCATGGTGCTGTGGCCCAGGGTGACGCAACTAGGCATGCCACACTATGCCATGCCTTGCCACGGCATGGGACAGTCTGGTCGCGTGGCGTGCTGCATCGTATCACGGCAGGGCACGCTTTCAGCCCTCCATGGCATGCGCTGCAGAGCTGTTCTGATTTGTGTTGCATTGTGCAGTTCGGTGTGCCGCCGGCCTCTATGATCCCTGGCATTGACCACAGTGCTGCCACCTCTTGAGCTAGTCGCATGGTGTGAACCTTTTTGTATGTGCCCTGCAACATGAGCACCTGGCTCCTGTCATGAGTGATTTGAGGTACATGTCTGCAGCCACTGAAGCAGGTTGCATGTGACTGCGCACGCACGGGCCGGCACTCATGTATGTGTCTGCCCGTATCCGTGTGTGTGTGTGCGTGTGCGTGTGCGTGTGCGTGCGTGATGTGGTGCAGCTGTGCGAGGCGTTGAATGTGAACAAGATGAGTGTGAACCGCGACTTGGACGTGTACCGCGGGCTGCTGTCAAAGCTGACCCAGGCAAAGGATCTGCTCAGGGACTTCCTCAACAGGTTCGTGGTGATGTGACGCAACAGTGCTCAATGAAGTTTGACATGATNAGCATCTGTCTCCTGTCATAAGTGATATGAGGTACGTGTCTGCAGCCACTGAAGCAGGTTGCATGTGACCGCGCACGCACGGGCGGGCACTCATGTATGTGTGTGCCCGTATCTGTGTGTGTGTGCGTGTGCGTGTGCGTGCGTGATGTGGTGCAGCTGTGCGAGGCGTTGAATGTGAACAAGATGAGTGTGAACCGCGACTTGGACGTGTACCGCGGGCTGCTGTCAAAGCTGACCCAGGCAAAGGATCTGCTCAGGGACTTCCTCAACAGGTTCGTGGTGATGTGATGTAACAGTGCTCAATGAAATTTGACATGATGTGCCACTGGCTGGCTTGGTTAGGAGCGGGCACACGGGTGCAAACTTGTTTATGCGTCTAACGACCTGCAGAACCTCAACCACTCCCTTTTCTTTTTGTTAGTTCTGCGCTCTGTACCGAATGGCAGCCTCCCCCCCCCTCCTCCCTGCCCGCCCTCTCCTCTCTTTGCTTGCTTGCTTTGGTTCGTGTCCAATTGCCACGAGCCTCTTCCCATGCAGGCCCTGAAGGCCGCACATCATGTCGCCAGCACACCTCCCTCGGTGCTTTGCAAGGACTCTTGTTGCAGAGAAGTTGGAAGTGAACCCCCCTGCTCTGCCTACTCTTTCATGTCTTTGCTTTGCACGCAGGGAGAAGTCGAAGACTGCAGAGAGGGAGAAAGCCAAGGCAGAGAAGGCAGAGGCCAAGCCCGCAGAGCAAGCGGCTTGACCGACTCAAGCTCACTGCTTGGAAGAGAAAAAAGTCTGTGCCTTCATAGCTGCAACCAGAGGGGCCTCGACCAATGGCCCTTGTGTGTTGTGTCCCCCCCCCTGCAGGTTTGTGTTGGGATGAGGGAGGGTGGGATGAAGCTGGGGATCTGCCCCTCGACTGTCTGCGTTCCAAAGTCCTCTTGCAGTCCAACATCATTTTGCAGCTCCCCCCTACTGCTGCTATTTGTCATCAAAGGGGGATGTCAGGAAACAGTTTTGTTTGCACAAAAGTCCCGAACTCACTTCTCCCATTGACGTAAGATTTGAAGCACTATCACAGGCCGTTACTCTAGGATGAGTTATGCTGTCTAAGCACTGGAGAGGCGTGGGCCTGGCTATTGGCACTGGCTGGGATGTCAAGGAGTGGTTGCTATTCCTCTTTTGCCTCCTGCCATTCTTGATACTCTGTGAAAGATGTTTGTGCGGTTGAGACGAGGATACATTGTGCATGAAACAGACGGGTGATTGAAGTAACAACTCACTAGGAGATGTGTTCACTTCTGCAACTTGAGTCGACCCAGCCCTTGCAACTTGATGACATCCTTCCTTTACAAAAAAACATCCTATGAGAAGTCACCACTGTGGATGCCGAAATCATGTTCGGCACTTCACAATTCATATGTGCGTGTTTCGTACAGATGACAACATGTTCAATGTTGATGACTGAGCAGTCTCTTTCTAACAACATGTAAAGTAGGCGATAAGTGAGAAAGAGATGTATTGCAAGAAAACCTAGGCAGCAGGTTGAGGAAACAATGTTGTTGATGCAATGTGTGGGCTTTCATGCTCGTTGCTCGAGTCAGCTACCCCCTCAGTCTGCCGCTCTAGAGTTTAAGTCTGAAAGCTCTAGGTTTGTTACTCGGAAAGCTCTAGGTGTGCGCGCCAGCATTAGTGCCAGAAAGTAGTTGAAATTTGGAAGTGATTCATTGGGAATGAAGAATGAGCAATGGAAAAACTCCTCCAAGTTCTACGTCCCCCCCACTAGTGTAAAACTTGCTACTCAGCTAACCAGCCAATCAGGAAATACTCCTGGGCCTATTTTCTTGGGGCATAAATAATCCGCTGCCCGTCGTTTCGGTCGATTTGGACGCGCTGCCCATAGTCGATTTCGGTCCGCACGCGGTGCCCAAAGTTGAAATCAACAAGCATGCGGTGCCCATAGTCGAAAACGACAAGACAACGGTGCACATGTTTTTCGTCGTGCGATCGAAAAACGAAAAAAATAACAACTGTACCAACGCCCTTGAAGTCGAACTTCGCAGACTTTGAGGGCGAAGTGGGCGAAAACTGACACTGGCATCGCCGATGGCAGAAGTCACCCTGCCGCGACTGTTGGAGGTCGCAAGTGCGAACTCCAAAAGTCGCGACAGGGTGACTGTCGCGACTTTTGAGGTGCGCACTCCAAAAGGGAGCGCCGCAACTCGCAACCCCCCCCCAATAACGCTCAAACCCCTAGTTGCACTCTGGGGTTTGGGTGTTATTTTTTTCTTTGCCCGGGCATCTGCCGGGCCTCGCGGTAGCGGGGCCCGGCAGATGCCCGGGCAAAGAAAAAAATAACACCCAAACCCCAGAGTGCAACTAGGGGTTTGAGCGTTATTGGGGGGGGGTTGCGAGTTGCGGTGCACGTGTGAGAGAAGAAAGGGAATCTGCCGGGGCCCGCGGTAGCGGGGCCCGGCAGATGCCCGGGCAAGTAAAAAAATAAAACCCAAACCCCCTAGTGTAACTAGGGGGTTTGTCGTAGGTTTGGGGGGTTGGGCAGGGTCATCGCGAGCTCGTAGGGAGGTTTCGGCGCGAAACTCCTCCTGCGAGCTCGCGACGACCGGCGAAGCTCGATGTAAAAAAACATGTCAAAAGTGAGATATACATGAAATACATATCAGCCGTGCCCGTTTTCGCTCGCGCGTCGAGAAACATGGGCACCGCTGTCATCATTTTTCCGACTATGGGCAGCGCGTCTTTTCCGTTTTCGACTCTGGACACCGCGTGCAGTTCGTTTTCGGCATTGGGCACCGCGGATCTATCGACCGCGACGACGGGCATATAACAACTCCGTCCATTTTCTGGCAGGCAGGGTTTTCTTGGTGAGCCCTGCCAGACGCTTGACAACCCAAAACCCGGGCGTCGTCCGTTCTGCCTAAAGATTTGACCATACCATTATACCAACGCTGCGAACGCAGTCGTGTGGTCAGAATCATCTAGAAAAACAGCTGCAAAGAGTTATTGCTGCCCGAACCCGACAGTCAGTGACGTCAAGCAGGGCCACACAGCAGGAGACATGGACCCTAGGCATAGAATGACGACGCAGACGCAATGCCACAACTAGAAACAGAGCTGGGTGCATGGAAACAACATCTGTAGTGGCAGTGACTATCGGCGGCTCGACCGCCGAGGAGGCCTGCCGATGGAGCTGAGCGCATCGCCGGAGGGAGGAGGCTCCAGCAAACGGTGCGTGGGCCTCAGCGCGCCTCGGCTCCACTGAGTGACACTCTAGCAGCGTCGAGTATCGCCGTCAGTTATCTGCACGCCGATGTACACAAGCCGGGTGGACACAACAGAGTACAATGAGAGATGCGCGAAAAACAACAACTGACACAAGTCGATAGCAACAACGTCTTGAACATGTCAAGCTGTGGCAAGCTATAGTCGGGATATCTGGAGACAGCTGGGAACTATGCTAGAGTGCGGGTTAGGGCAGTGGTATTGATGCAGCGTGTGGGCTTCCACGCTCATTGTTGAGTCTGTTGCTCCCTCAGCCTGCCGCTGTTGAGTATGAGTGCTCTGGATTCCTTACTGAAAAATGCGCGCGCAAGTGTTAGCGCCAGATGGCAACCGAAAACTGGAAGTGACTAATTAGTGACATAAAATGGGCAATAATGGGAGACTCCTCCCACTTCTAACTCCCCTTCAGCTTTGTAGAGCTTGTTGTGTTGGTTTCTGTGCATCTCTCATGTACCCTGTTGTGTCCTCCCGACTTGTGTACATCACCGTGCACATGACTGACGGCGAGACTCGACGCTGCTGGAGTGTCGCTCGGTGGAGCCGACGCACGCTGAGACCCACTCACAGTTCGTTGGAGCCTCCTCCCTCCGGGGACGCACTCAGCTCCATCGGTAGGCCTCCTTGGCGGTCAGGCCGCCGACGGTCGCTGCCACTGCAAATGTTGTCTACATGCACAGAGCATTGTTTGTGGTTGTGGCATTGCGTCTGCGGCATCATGCTGTGCCTAGTGTCCATGTCTCTTGCTGTGTGGCCGCTTTGGCATCACTGACTGTCGTAGGCACTGCCTGGGTTTGGGTAGTCGTAACTCTTTGCTACTATTTTTCTAGCTGATTCTGACCGCACGACTGCGTTTGCAGCGTTGATATTATGATATGGTCGAGTTTTCAAGCAAAACGGACGACGCCCGGGTTTTGGGCTGTCAGGCGTCTGGCAGGGCTCACCGAGAAATCCCCGCCTGCAAGAAAATAGGTCTAGGACTATTTCTGATTGGTTGATTACTTGAGTAACAAGTTCAACACTAGTGGGGGGGAGCTAGAACTTGGAGGGGTCTCCCATTGTTGCTCATTCTTCATTCCTAATCAGTTAACTTCAGGTTTTCAGCTGCTTTCTGGCGCTAACACCGGCGCACGTACTTCTGAGTAACAAACACAGAGCTTCCAGACTTAGTCTCTAGAGCAGCAGACTGAGGGGGCAGCAGACTTAAGCAACGAGCGCGGAAGCCCGCACGCTATATCAACGCTGCTGCCCCAACATGTTACCTAGCATTTCTGTTTTGGTATCAGAGCCGGAGCGTAGCAGCAGTAGCAGAAGACTGACGTACAGGTGCCAGACAATGCCGGCAAACCCCCATACGCGGAAGTGCAAGTGAAATACTGCCGGCTTTTTTTCCGGTGGCATTGACCGGCCTGGTGGCGGCGTCATAGTTTTTCCCACGGCCACTGTGCCAGGGGAAATGCTGCCGGATTTTTTTCGGCAGCATTGACCCCCACGCTTGACGCAAGGAGGTGAGCAGCAGGCCACGTCAGGCGCTTGCTGGTGAAGACGCACACGACGACGTCATCCAAGTGTGACTGACAACAGCAGCCAGCAGTAGCAGCAACAGCTTGGAGCTCTGCGAGCAGTGGCAGTAGTAGCCAGCACCAATTACACACAACAGTAGTGGGCAGCAATAGCAGCTCGCAACAGTAGCAGCACGCACCTGAAGCATCAGCAACGAACAGCAGCCCGCTGCAACAGCAGCTCGCAGCAGCTCGTAGTAGCAACAGCCGGTGGTAGCAGTAGCAGCAGCAGTGGCTGCAGCGGCAGCCCGCAGGAGCAGCAGCCGCAGCTGCTTACATCCCGCTGCTCGTTGCGAGCAGTGAGCTGCTGGCAATGAGCTCGCTGCTCGCAGCGGCCAGCGAGGAGCGAGCAGCGAGCTCGCTGCTCGTGGCTCGTTGCTCGCAGCGAGCAGCAAGCTCACAGTAATGAGCAAGAAGAAAGGATAAAAAGCATGATCCCCACCCCGCAACAGCAGCAGCAGCAGAAGCAGCAGTAGTAGCAGTAGCAACAATAGTAGTAGTAGTAGCAGCAGCAACAGCAGCAGCAGTAGTAGCAGAAGCAGCAGCAGCAGAAGCAGTAGCAACAGTAGGCATAGCAACAGTAGTAACAGCATCAGCAACAACAGTAGTAGTAGCAGCAGCAACAGCAATAGCGGCTACAGCCGCGCAACAACGGTTACATCAACCGTTGCTGAAGTCAGAGGCCGCTTGCTGACGTCATTATTGACGTCATCAACAAAAAAAACACAAAGCAGTAGCCCTGGACACACTGTAGCAGCATCTACTGACGTCTGCCATCCTCGACTGACATCACTTCTGACATTAGCACCCCACAAAGAGAGAATGGAAAAAGAACAAAAGAAGGGAAAGAGGGGCACCATTATCCACTATGACTAACAACCCATATGAGGAGGGGTCTTCCTGTGTTGGGGGGACCCCCAATCCTCCTTTCCTCCAGCAACTGCAGCAGCAGCAGCATCAGGAGTAGCAGTAGCAATAGCAGAAGAAGCAACGGCAGCAGCACCAGCCCTTTGACGTCATTGGCGGCAACCTTGACCCCATGGCTGCTCTTCAACAACAGCTCGTTGCCTTGACGTAGGAGCTTGCACCGCTGCAACCATTAGCCTCCCATGCTGCCACTAGTGCGCTGCCACCATTAATTCCTTTAGGGCACGCCAACCTCGTTGTGTCCGCCGCCACGCATTACCAGCACAGCAACAGACTCAGCGCTAGCGGCAGACTATGACCTCCGTCCTTGGCCCCACTCTGGGTGGCGGCCGCAGGCAGGACTTTGAGACGCCGCCTCTGCAGCTTCAGGCCGGCGAGCAGTTCCGGATCTGGGAGCTCAACTTATGGATCTGGGCGCAAGGTGAGGGCCTGTGGGCATACTAAACCCTCCCGTACGACCTCACCCAGGCCGATCTGTTGTATGACGCAAGTCGTGCCGCACGTGCCCTCGTCCCCGTCGCTCCTCCGGCTTCCCGTCTGGCCCTAGAGCCTTTCCTCGACAACTTCACCGCTGGCGCCACGCCAGACCCTGCAACCACGTGGCACGTCCTTACTCGTCCCCATCGCCTGTCCTGCGATACTAAGACCAGCCGTCTGCTCCGGGAGTTCAACTCCCTACATATGGCGGAGACGAAGACGGTCACCGCCTACTGGCAGCGGACAGAGGACATCCTTTGTCGTCTCGGCACCTCTGCCCCACCCCCTCTGGCCGCGCTCCTCACCATCAAGTGCGGTGCCACCGACGCATACGCTGACGTATTCGTGGACTACTCCCAGGACGTCCATTCCACCATGACGGCCCAGGGCACCCTCATGCCTTGGGCATACGAGCTCTTCCTTCGGATTGAGGAAGCTCGTTTGGAGTCCCGACTCCAGCACACGGAGGCCCTCGCCTCCCCTGCGGTCGCCTCCGTGGCCGTCGCTTCCCCTGCCGCAGCTACCTCATCGTATTTGGGGAAGAAGAAGTGTTGGAACAAGAAAGGCAAGGGTCCGCCGCAGTAGTAGCAGCCATCGTCGACTGGATCTAGTGGTGGTGGCTCGGTTTGCCACAACTGTGGCCAGCCCGGGCATGGGTGGTACTCGTGCCCTCTCCCGATGGACGAGGCGCGTGTTATCGCCACCACGCGTCGCCTGCGGGAGTGCTGTCTTGCCTTTGCCGCCGTAGCTACCGCCGGTCCTGACGCCTCGGCTTCGTCCAGCAGCTCTGCCACTTGGATAGCTTCGCCAGTCCATTAGAAACCCGCGTTGAAGTAGTACCATTCGCAGCCGTTGACGCCTCTGTTTCCTTCACCGGCACAGTCCTCCTCCTACCCGGGCTCCGGTGCCGTCACTCCACACTCGGTCTACACTCCCGGGTCGTCCTCCCGTGAGCGTCAGCTGGAGCAGTTCATTGCGCTCTAGCTCGGCCTGTCTCGCCCTCCCTCCAGGGAAGTGCGAGTTGCGTCACTTCCTGCTTTCTTGCCAAGCCCTGCATGATTGAGACTGAGCTACGGTCGTGTTCCATTTCATTGTCTGTCTCGTCGTCTCCCGTGGTCTCCTCTACCCCCTTCCATGAGGACATTTCATGGCTGGATGATTGGCAGTCCCAGTTTGCACCCCCTTCCACCGCATCCGTGTCTCTTGCTTGCTTCCATGTACCCGTTAGAGATCTGGCGACCCCAGTCCAGGACCCTGCTGAGACCTAGATCATCGACTCCAGGGCCACGCATTGCATGACGGCCTTCCGTGAGGCCTTTCGCATGCTCGGTCCTGTTGGCGATGTCTTTGGTGTCCAGACGGGCTCTGGACAGGTGTGCCTGTCCGTAGTGTCGGTGTCGTTCGTTTCCGTGGACTTGCCGGTGATGTCTTTCTGACCGATGTCCTCTTCGTCCCAGGTCTCAAGCTTAGCCTCCTGTCCGTCACTGGCCTTGACTGCATGAGCATAGACGTTGTGCACTCGCGTGGTGTTGGCACTGTGTCGTTGCGTCCGTCTCGTCTTGTCGTACTACACGCCACCGCCCGCTGCAATCTGTGGCATGTACCTCGTCTTTCCTCCTCTCCTTTAGTCTCCTCCCCGTTAGCTGCCACATGCCATGTGTTTTTCACCAGCACGCTCTCTCCTCAGCACACCCGCCTCTTGCACTGCCGCCTTTGCCATGTCCACTCTGTTGCCGTAGATAGTATACTCTGCACCCAGCCGGCCAAGGGCCTTGATTAAGAGACCTTCCCTCTCCCGTGTCCCACAGAGTGTATTGATTGCGCTCAGGGCAAGATGCACCGGTCTACATACCCTCTATCTTCCTCCCGTGTATCCGTCCCTCTTGACCCGGTCCATTCTGACGTCATGGGCCCTCTTCCCACCGAGTCCGTTGAAGAGCATGGCCGTTATGTCCTCATCCTCACTGACGACTATTCTCGCTACCGTTGGGTCTTTTGCCTTCGGCAGAAGAGAGATGTCATCTGCGCCATCCAGGAATGGCTTGTCCTTGCAGAGCGCGAGTGTGGTCACTCTCTACGCCGCTTTCGCTCGGATCGCGGTGGTGAGTACATGGGTGAGACCAGGACCTTTCTTGCCTCACGCGGTATCCACCATGAGACATTTGCGCCCTACACGCCTGCACAGAACGGTGTCTCCGAACGGTGGAATCGTACCATGGCCGACTCCGTCCGCACCATGAACGTCGAGTCCGGTCTCTCCGATGGTTTGTATTTTGAAGCCATGGCCTACATGACATGGGTCTGGAACCGGATTCCCCACGGTCCGCTTCTGCGTCAGTCCATGCCATACGAGCATTGGTGCGGTCAGCGCGCTGACCTCTGCCCGGCTCTCGTCTGGGGCTGCGTGGCCATTGTGTGGCTGCCCGCACCACAGCAGGGCGGCAAGCTCGCCCCCTGCAGATGTCCCTGCACCTTCCTCGGTGTCTCTCGTTAGTCCAAGGCTTGGCGCTTCTGGGATCCATCCCGGCACTTCATTGTCGATTCCCACGATGCCCTCTTCTTTGAGGACCTGATTCCCCGCGACCTCATTCACTCCAGCTCGTCCGTGTCTATCCCGTCGCGTGGGGGAGTGGTGAGTCCGTCCTCCGTGCTGCCACTTCCGGGTGACACATCCCTCAGCCCCTTTGGGCCAGCAGTCCTAGTCGCGTCCACTGGCCCCTCTGGGCCAGCAGCCGTGGTCGCGTCCGCTGGCCCCTCCAGGCCAGCAGCCCCAGTCGCGTCCACTGTCCCCTCCCGGCCGATAGCCCCAGTTACGTCCATTGGCCCCTCGGGGCCGGCAGTTCCAGTCGCGTCCACTGGCCCCTCTGGGCCGGCAGCCCCAGTCGCGTCCACTGGCCCCTCCAGGCCGGCAGTCCCAGTCGCGTCCACCGGTCCCTCCGGGGCTGGCAGTTTCTGTTGCGTCTACTGGCCCCTCCAGGCCGGCAGCCCCAGTCGCATCCATTCGCGCCTCCGGGCTGGTAGCCCCAGTCGCATCCGTTGGCCCCTCCAGGCCAGCAGCCCCAGTATCGTCCACTGGCCTCTCCGGGCCGGCAGCCCGAGTCACGTCCACTGGCCCCTCTAGGCTAGCAGTCCTAGTTGCTTCCGTTGGCCCCTTAGTGCCAGCAGCCCCGGTTGCATCCGATGGCCCCTCCGAGCTAGCAACCCCGTCCACCTCCGTTGGTCCGTCGGATTCAGTGCCATCTCCTGCCCTGCCACGCTACACACGTGGCCCAGGAGGCAGCCTCCGACCCAGACCGTCAGTGAGTGCGCAAACTGTGGCACCGCACTCTGTGGTACCTCGGCCCCCTGTGGCTCCAAGTGTCTCCTCTACTCCCACGGTCGTGAGTGGGGATCTTGGTACCAAGGCGCACGGCCTGACCACCTCGGTCATCATTACAGACCTTCACCATGAGCATCGGCACGCTGTTGTGGCTACATTCGCGCGCATCCCACCTCGAGCTCAAGATGCACACGCTCTCTCAGTCCACTCCATATCATGCCCGGAGGACCCAACCACCTGCGCGAGGCACGAGCCTCTCCTCAGGCCGCACACTGGGATGCTGCTTGTGCCGATGAGCTTGCTCCCATCCGACAGCATCACGTGTACGACCTTGACGACCTTCCTCCAAGTCGAAAGGCCATCGGTGCCTAGTGGGTCTTTTGGTGCAAGTGGAAACCCGACGGGTCCTTGGACAAGTACAAGGCCCGCCTCACAGCCAAGGGGTTTGCCGAGATCCCTGGGGTCGATTACGACCAAATCTTTGCCCTAGTTGGCCGGTTCTCCACTAGCTAAGTGCTATTAAGCCTGGTTGCTCAGCATAGGTGGGAGTTGCATCAGATGGACGTCAGCAACGCTTATTTTCCATGGCTCATTGGAGGGTGAGGAGCTCTACATTGTGCAACCCCCAGGCTTCGACGATGGCACTAGGAGAGTCTGGTAGCTGCGGAAGGCCTTTTATGGCCTGAAGCAGTCACCTTGGTGCTGGAACTAGGAGACCAGTAGCACGCTCCTTCGCGGAGGGCTCTAGCGCAACACCATCGACCCCGTAGTGTTTGTCAGTCCACGAGGCTAGAGTTTCGCTACTGTTCTGGTTTATGTCAATGATCTCCTCATTGCTTTGCTAGACACGGCTGCCATCCTACGTGACAAGGACTCGCTGCACACCGCTTACCAGATGAAGGATCTCGGATCTGCCAGAGTCTTCCTGGGGATGGAGCTCGAGCATGATCGCTCCCTGGGTGTTCACACATCCACCAGGCTGCCTATGTGTAGACTCTGTCCACCCGCTTTGGTGAGTACCTGCCACTCGTGCCGAGCGCATACTCACCCATGTCACCCGATGGCCAGGCAAAGCTAAAGAGTCCTGACCCAGCCGTTGTGGGGGAGCCAGTTGACGTGCCCACATACCTGCGAGTCATCGGGTCACTGATGTTCCTGGCGACGACGACGCGCCCAGACATCACGTTCGCCATCAACCTCCTGGCCCAGTTTTCTCAGGAACCACGTCACCTCCACTTTGAGGCCGCGATCCGAGTACTGCGCTATGTTGTCTCAACTCCTTGGCGAGGTCTCATGTTCTGCCGTGAGTTGTCTGTTGTTGCGGTAGGCTACAATGACAGTGACTAGGCCGGCAGTCCGGACGGTAAGAGTCGTACAGGCTTGATCTTTGTGATTGGCAGCACATCTGTGTCCTGGCGTAGTGGCAAGCAGGGGTGCATTACACGCAGCACTGCTGAGGCTGAGTACGTTACACTTGGCTCAGGCACATGTGAGAGTGTGTGGTTGCATCGTTTGTTGTCCGAGTTGCGTCAGTTTGTCACATCCATCACGTTGCATTGTGAGAATGAGAGCGCCATGGCCATCTCCAACAATGATGGCGTGCATCACACACACACAAAGCACATCAGCGTTGAGTATCACTATGTTGTTGCATGACGGTAGCATTAGCATCGTGTGGGTTGAGACAACACGGCAGCTGGCTGACTTCTTGACAAAGGCACCGAAGCGCGACTCGTTCAAGAAGGTTGTGAGTTTGGTCGGCGTGCGCCCGTGATTGACTCTCTTTGCCCTTGCCTGCGTCTTTGCGTGGCCTGGGGGAGTCTTGTTGTTGACTGTGTCTCTGCCCGCACATGTGCATTACGCTTGTGAGTCACGGGGGAGTATTGGTTTTCGTTCATCTCTCATTGTACTCTGTTGTGTCCTCCCGACTTGTGTACGTTGGCGTGCAGATGACTGACGGCGAGACTCGACGCTGTTGGAGTGTGGCTCGGTGGAGCCGAAGCACGCTGAGACCCAGTCACAGTTTGTTGGAGCCTCCTCCCTCTGGCCATGCGCTCAGCTCCATCGGCAGGCCTCTACGGTGGTCGGGCCGCCGGCGGTCGCTGCCACTACAAGTATTGTCTACATGCACACAGCGCTGTTTGTGGTTGTGGTATTGTGTCTGCAGCATCATGATGTGCCTAGGGTCCATGTCTCTTGGTGTGTGGCCTTGTTTGGCATCATTGATTATCGTAGGCACTGCATGGGTTCAGGCAGCCATAACTCTTTGCTACTATTTTTCTAGCTGATTCTGACCGCACGAGTGCGTTTGCAGCGTCAGTATTATGGTATGGTCCAGTTTTCAGGCAAAACGAACGACGCTCGGGCTTTGGGCTGTCAGGCGTTCGGCAGGACTCACCGAGAAAACCCTACCTGCCATAAAATAGGTCTAGGACGATTTTTTGATTGGCTGGTTAGCTGAGTAACAAGTTCTACACTAGTGGGGAGGAGCTAGAACTTGGAGGGGTCTCCTATTGTTGCTCATTCTTCATTCCTAATCAGTTACTTCCAGCTTTCAGCTGCTTTCTGGCGCAAACACTGGCGTGCACACTTTTGAGTAACAAACCCAGAGCTTCCAAACTTAATCTATAGAGCAGCAGACTGAGGGGGCACCAGACTGAAGCAACAAGCGTGGAAGCCCACACACTGCATCAAGAACGCTGCTGCCCCAACCTGCTGTCTAGCATTTCTGTTTCGTTACTTATCTATCCAGCCAATCAGAAAATATACCTATTTTCTGGCAGACAGGGTTTTCTCGGCCAGCCTTGCCAGACGATCAAAAGCCCAAAACCCAGGTGTCGTCCTTTTTGCCTGAAAACAAGACTATACCGTAATACGCACGCTGCAAACACAGCCATGCGATCAGAATCAGCTAGAAAAACATCAGTGAGGAGTTATGGGTGCCTAAACCCAGGCAGCATGTATGCCAACCCATGGTACCAACAATGTGAGAAAGTCATGAAACTTGGACCTTAGGCATGCCATAGCACAGTTAAAGCAGCATCGCAGTCAAACGTGGTGCTGGACATGCGCAGACAGAAAAGGCAGTGACAGTGTCTGTCGGAGGCACAACTAATGAAGGGGTTTGCCGATGTAGCTGAGCACGAAGGAGGGAGGAGGCTCTAACAAACTGCGTGTAGGCCTCAGCGTGCGTCGGCCCCACCGGGCAACACTCCATCAGCGTCGCGTCTTGCCGTCAGTCATCTGCACGCCGATGTACACAAGCCGGGAGGACAGAACAGAGTACAAGTGAGAGATGTAAGATAAAAACTGACACTCCCCCATGACTCACAGGCGTAGTGCACATGGACGGGAAGAGAGCATAGAGACCGAGAGGATAGGGTAAGAGAACCTCACGGACACACACCAATTGCACTCAAAACCTTCTTAAATGAGTCACGCTACAGTGCCTTGGTCAAGAAATTGGCAAACTGCTGTGTTGTCTCGACCCACACAATGCTGATACTGCTGCATGTAACAAAAAACACACATAGTGATACTCGATATTGATGTGCTTTGTATGAGTGTGGCTCATGCCGTCATTGTCAGCAATGGCCATGTCACTCTTATTGTCACAGTGCAACATGATGGACGGGACTAGTTGAAGCAACTCGGACAACAGGCGACGCAGCCACACGCTCTCACATGCACCACAACTAAGGACCACATACTGAGCCTTAGTAGTGCTGCGCGCAATGCATCATTACTTGCCATTGCGCCAGGACACAACCGTTCCCCCAACAAGGAAGATCCAACTAGTGCGAATCTTACCGTCCGGACTGCTGGCCCAGTCATTGTCAGTGTATCCCGTCGCCACAACGGACGTCTGTCAACAGAACATGAGGCCTTGCACTGGGGTAGGAACGACGGAGCAAAATACTCGAGTCGCGGTCTCAAAGTGGAGGTGATGCGGCTCCTGAGAGAATTGTGCAAGGAGGTTGACAGCAAAAACAACGTTTGGATGCGTCGTTGTTGCTAGGAACATCAGTGACCCGATGATGCGGAAACATGTAGTTAGGTTTATTGGCTCCCCCACCGCTATTGGATCAGACCCCTTAAGCATCGCCTGACTATCGATAACATGGGTGAAGACGCTCTGGGCATGAGGGACAGATCCTCAGCAAAGCACCCGGACGGGGTCTGGACGTAGACGTTCTGATGGACATGTAGGATGCCCACGAAGCGATCATGTTGAAGCTCCATGTCCAGAAAGACTTGTGCTGGCCCGAGGTCCTTCATCTGGTAGGCAACGTATACTAAGCCCTTGACCCTCTGGATGGCGGCCGCATCCGACAATGCAATGAGCAGGTCGTTGACATATACCAAGACAATGACGAGAGTCTGACCTCGCGGATTGATGAATAGTGTGGGGTCGACAGAGTTGCGAAGGAGGCCGTCGCTACAAAGCGTGCGGCTGATCTCTGGTTCTAGCAGTGCAGTGACGGGTTCAAGCCATAGAGGGCCTTTCGCAGCCTCCAGACCTTGCCATACCCATCGTTGAAGCTTGGAGGCTACACCATGTAGAGCTCCTTGCCCTCCAGTGAGCCATAGAGGAAGGTGTTGCTCACATCCATCTCATGGAGTTCCCAACCGTGCTGGGCAATGAGGCTGAACAACGCCCGGTTGGTGGAGAACCGACCGACCGGGGCAAAGAACTGGTCATCGTTGATCCTAAGGACCTGAGCAAACCCCTTGGCTAAGAGACGGGCTTTGAACTTATCCATGGATCTGTCTGGCTTCCACTTTCGCCGATGATCCACTTGGCGTCGTTGGCCTAACGACCAGGGGGGAGGTCGACGAGCAAATAGACATGATGTTGCCAAATGGCGGCAAAGTTGCCAGCGCATGCAGCCTCCTAGTGAGCGGCCTTGAGGGATGCCTAAGCCTCAGATAGGGTGGCTTGTTCCTTTGGCCACTGCGTGGGGTAGACAGTGAGGACATGCGAGTCTCGTGCCCCTGGTGGTATCCGTGTTGGTTTTTCGCATCTCTCATTGTGCTCTGTTGTGTCCTCCTGGCTCATGTACATCGCCGTGGAGATGACTAACGGTGAGACTCGACATTGCTGGAGTGTCGTCCCGTGGAGCCGACATACGTTGAGGCCTACTCGCAGTTTGCTAGAGCCTCCTCCCTCCGACGACGTGCTCAACTCCATCGGCAGGCCTCCTCGGCGGTCGGGCCGCCGGCGGTCACTACCACCGCAGATGCTTTCTGTATGCACCCAGCGCTGTTTCTAACTGTGCCATTGTGTCTGGAGCATCATGCTCTGCCTAGGGTCCATGTCTCTTGCTACGTGGCGCTGTTTGGCATCATGGACCGTCGTAAGCACTACATGGGCTTGGGAAGCCATATCTCTTTGCTGCTATTCTTCTAGCTGATTCTGATTGCCAGACTGTGTTTGCAGTGTCGGTACTATGGTATGGTCCAGTTTTACGGCAAAACGGACGACGCCCGGGTTTTGGGCTGTCAGGCGTCTAGCAGGGCTCACCGAGAAAACCCTGCCTGCCACAAAATAGGTCTAGGACTATTTTCTGATTGGCTGGTTAGCTGAGTAACAAGTTCTATAATAGTGTGGGGGAGCTAAAACTTGGAGGGGTCTCCCATTGTTGCTCATTCTTCATTCCTAATCAGTCACATTCAGTTTTCAGCTGCTTTCTGGTGCTAACACTAGCGTGCACGTTTATGAGTAACAAACATAGAGCTTCCTGACTTAGTCTCTAGAGCAGCAAACTGAGGGGGTAGCCGACGTAAGCAACGAGCATGGAAGCCCGCACGCTGCATCAACAACGCTGTTGCCCCAACATGTTGACTAGTTTTCTATTTTGATATTAGTGCTAGAGCGTAGCAGGAGTAGTAGAAGACTGGCATACAGGTGCCAAACAACACCGGCGCACCCCCATGTGCGCCAATGCAGGGGAAATGCTGCCGGATTTTTTCCAGTAGCATTGACCCGCCTGCTGGCGGCGTCAGATTGTTTCCCACGACCATTGGGCGAAAGGAAATGCTTCCATTTTTTTTTCCGGCCGCATAGATCCCCACGCGTAACACAAGGAGGTGAGCGGCAGGCTGCGTCCGAACTTTGCGGGTGACAATGCACGTGGCGATGTCACCCAGGTGCAGTGACTGGCACCAGCGACCAGTAGCAGCAGCCTGTAGCAAAAGCAGCGGCAGGCAACTATAGCAAGCAGTGGCAGCTGCAGCCAGTAGTAGCTGCATGCAGCAGCAGCAGCATGCAACAATAGTAGCTCGCAGAAGCTTGCAGCAGCAGCATGCACCAAGAGTAGCTTGCAGAAGCTCGCAGCAACAGTACTAGTCGGTGGCAGCAGCAGCTCGTAGGGGCTTGTAGTAGCAGCAGCAGCCCGTAGCAGCAATCAATAGCGGCGACCACTAGCAGTAGCTCACAATATCAACAACAGAAGCAGTAGCGAGCAACAGCAACATCAGTAGTGAGCAGCACCAGTAGCAAGCTATAGTAGCTATAGCAGCAAGCAGCATTAAGCAGCAACAGTAGCCGGCTGTAGCAGCAATAGCAGCGAGCAGTAGCCAGCTACAGCCAGCAACAACTGCTACTGCTCGCAGCCCACAGCTCTTTGCAAGCCGTGGGCTGCAAGCAGCAAGCCCGCCGCTCACTGCGAGCAGCAAGCTGCTGGAAGCGAGTAGCGAGCTCGCTGCTCGCAGCCATTTAGCAACACCTCGCTGCCTTGACGTACCAGCTCGCAGCACTACAGCCACTGACCTCACAGACGGTCACCAGTGCTCCGCCGCCGTTCATTCCTCCTGGGCACGCCAGCCCTACGGTGTCCACTACCACGCATTACCTGGCACAACAACAGACTCAGCGCCAGCGGTAGACAGTGACCTTTGTCCTTGGCCCCACTCTAGGCGCCGGCCGCAGGCAAAAGGACTTTGAGACGTCGCCCCTGGCGCTTAAGGTCGACGAGTAGTTCCTGAGTTGGGAGCTCAGCTTCGGCATCTGGGCGCAGGGTGAGGGCCTGTTTGCATACTACACTCTTTCGTACGATTCTACCCAGGCCGACCAGCTGTATGACGTTGGTCACACCATCTGTACCCTCGTCCCTGTTACTCCTCCGGCTTCTCGCTTGGCCCTAAAGCCCTTTCTTGGCAACTTCACCGCTAGCAGCATCCCAGACCCTACAACCGCGTGGCACGTCCTCACTTTCCCCCATTGCCTGTCCTGTGAGGCTGAGACTAGCCGTCTAATGCACGAGTTCAACTCCCTCCACATGGGGGAGACCAAGACAGTCACCGCCTACTGGCATTGTGATGAAGACATCCTTCGTCGCCTTAGCACCTCTGCTCCTCCCCCTCCAGTCGCACTCCTCACCATCAAGCGCGGTGCCACTGGCACGTACGCGAATGTCTTCGTGCAATACTCCCAGGACCCCCTTTCCACCATGGCGGACGAGGGCACCCTCATGCCATGGGCATACGAGCTGTTCCTCAGTATTGAGGAAGCTCACCTAGAGTCTCGCCTTCAGCGCACAGAGGTTCTAGCCTCCCTTGCCGTCACCTCCGTGGCCGTCGTTTCCCCCGCAGCAGCTGCCTCCACCAGCTCTTTGTCGACGGGAAAGAAGAAATGCAAGAGCAAGAAGGGCAAGGGTCAGCAGCAGCAGCGGAAGCAGTAGCAGTAGTCGATTGGGTCGAGCGGTGGTGGCTTAGTCTGCCACAACTGTGGCCAGCTCGGGCACGAGTTGTACACGTGCCCGCTGCCCACGGACGAGGCGCGCGTCATTGCCACCATGTGTTGCCAGCAAGAGCACCGTCTTGCCTCTGCCACCATTGCTGTCGCTGGCCTTGACGCCTTGACCTCGTCCAGCAGCTCCACTCCTCGGACTGCCCCACCGGTCCTGCCGGCGCCAGCTCCGGAGCAGCATCATCCACAACGGTCGGCACCCCTGTTCCCCGCACTGGTACATTCTTCGTTCTATCTGGGCTCTGGCGCCTTCACTCCACACTTGGTCTACACCGCCGGGCCATCCACGCGTGAGCGACACCTGGAGAAGTTCATTGCGCTCCAGCTTGGTCTGCCTCGTCCTCCCCCCTGGGAAGCAAGAGTTGCGTCACCTCAAGCTCGTCCCCACTCACCCTACATGACTGAGACTGAGCTGCGGTCATGTCCTGCCTCCTCGTTTGTCTCGTCGACTCCCGTGGTCTCCTTTGTCGTCCTTCGTGACGGTGTCGCGTGGCTTGATGATTGGTAGTCTCGGTTTGTGCCCCCTTCCACCACATCCGCGTCTCTAGCGTGCTACCATGTGACCGTTAGCGATCTGGCGACTTTGGTCCAGGACCAACCCGAGACCTCGATCGTTGACTCCGGGGCCACACATCACATGACGACCTGTCTTGAGGCTTTCAGTATGCTTGGTCCTGTTGGCGATGTATCCGGTGTCCGGACAGGCTCTAGCCAGGTGTTAGTTGTCTGCGGCGTTGGTGTCATTCATTTCCATGGTCCTGCCGGTGATGTTTTCCTGACTAATGTCCTTTTCATCCTGGTCTTGAGCTCAGCCTCCTATCTGATACTGCCTTTGACCGCATGAGCATGGATGTTGTGCACTCGCGTGGTGTTGGCACTGTGTCATTGCGTCCGTCCGGTCTTGTCGTTCTTCATGCCACTGCCCGTGACAACCATTGGCACTTGCCTTGTCTATCCTCCTCTCCATCTGTCCCCTCTCTGTCGTCCGCCACAGGCCATGTGTTTGTCACCAACACGCTCTCTTTGCAGCACACCCCTCTCCTGTACCGCCGGCTTTGCCACGTCCACTCTGCTTTCCTCAATAGCATGCTCTGTACCCAGCCGGCCAAGGGCCTTGACTATGAGACATTCCATGCCCCACAGAGTGCGTTGGTTGCGCTCAGGGCCAGATGCACCGGTCCACATACCCCCTGTCCTCCTCCCGTGCGTCCATCCCTCTTGACCTGTTCCACTCCGATGTCATGGGTCCTCTGCCTATCGAGTCCATCAGAGAGTATGGCCGTTATGTCCTCACCCTCACTGATGAATACTTGCGCTACCGCTTGATCTTCTTCTTTCGGCAGAAGAGCGATGTCACCCGTGCCATTCGGACTTGCTTGTTCTTGCAGAGCGCGAGTGTGGTCGATCCCTTTGTTGTTTTTGCTCAGATCGCGGTGGTGAGTACATGGGCAAGACCACAAATTTTCTCGCCTCCAGGGGTATCCACCTCGAGACGTCCATGCCCTACATGCCCGTTCAAAACGCAGTCTCTGAGCGGTGGAACCGTACCATGGCCGATGCCGTCCGCACCATGCGGGTTGAGTTTGGCCTCGCCGATGGCTTCTACTTTGAAGCCATGGCCTACATGACGTGGCTCTGGAACCGGATTCCTCATGGACCCCCTCCCCACCAGTCCACGCCGTACCAGCACTAGTGCGGTCAGCAAGCCGACCTCCGCCCTGTTCGCGTGTGGGGCTGCATAGCCATTGTGTGGCTACCCGCCCCGCAGCGGGGTGACAAGCTCGGCCCCAGCGGGCGTCCTCGCACCTTTCTTGGTGTCTCTCGTCAGTCTAAGGCTTGTTACTTCTGGGATCCCTCCCAACACTGCATTGTCGAGTCGCACAATGCCCTCTTCTATGAGGGACTGTTTCCACCCGATCTCGTTCGCTCCGGCTCGTCGGTGTTCCTCATGTTGCGTGGGGGATTGGTGAGTCCGTTCTCTGTCCTACTGCCTCCGGATGGCACATCATCACTCCCTTTGAGCCAGCAGCCCCTGTCACGTCCACTGCCTCCTCCGAGCTTGCAGCCCCAGTCGCACCTGCTGGCCCCTCCGAGTCAGCAGCCCCAGTTGCGCATGCTGGCCCCTTTGGGCCGGCGCTCCCAGCCATGTCTACCGGTCCCTCCGGGCTGGCGGTCCCAGTCACGTCCACCGGTCCTTGCGGGCCGGCGGCCCCAGTCGCGTCCACCGGTCCCTCCGGGCCGGTGGTCCCAGTCACGTCCACCGGTCCCTCCAGGCTGGCGGTCCAAGTCGCTTCCACCGGTCCCTCCAGGCCGGCAGACCAAGTCGCATCCACCGGTCCCTCCGGGCCGGCGGCCCCAGCCGGTCCACCGGTCCCTCTAGGCCGACGGTCCAAGTTGTGTCCACTGGTCCCTCCAGGCCAGCCGTCCCAGTCACGCCCGCTGGCCCCTCCGGGCCGGCGGCCCTAGTCGCGTCCGCTGGCCCCTCCGGACCAGCAACCCCAGTAGCGTCCGCTGGTCCCTCCGGGCCAGCAGCCCTTCCTGCCTTTGTCGGCCCGACAGACTTGGAGCCAGCTCCTGCCCTATCGCACTACACGCTTGGCCCAGGCGGCAGCCTCGGACCGAGGCCGTCTTTGAGCTTGCAGATAGCAGAACATCGCCCTGTGGCGTCTCGGCCCCTTGTCGCTCCACGTGTCTCTCCCACTCCTACGATCGTGAGTGGGGACCTTTGCACCAAGGCTCTCGGCCTGACCACTTTGGGTATCATTGCAAATCTTCACCCTGGCTCTGCACTGGGCTACGTCACGCTTCATCACGAGCATCGGCATGCTGTCATGGTTGCACTCGTACGCATCCCACCTAGAGCTCAAGATGCACACGCTCTCTCAGTCCGCTCCATAGCACGCCCGGAGGACCCAGCCACCCTGCGCGAGGCTTGCGCCTCCCATCAAGCCGCATACTAGGATGGTGCCCACGTTAACGAGCACGCTACTATCTGGCACTAGCACGTGTATGACCTCGTCGACCTCCCTCCAGGTCGGAAGGACATCGGTGTCAAGTGGGTCTTTCGGCGCAAATGGAAGCCCGACGGATCCTTGGAAAGTACAAGGCCTGCCTCACCCAAGGGATTTACTTAGGTCCCTGGGGTTGAATACGACTAGATCTTTGCTCCAGTTAGCCAGTTCTCCACGATTCGGGCGCTCTTTAGTCTGTTTACCCAGCATGGGTGGGAGCTACATCAGATGGACGTGAGCAACGCCTTCCTCCATGGTTCATTGCAAGGTGAGGAGCTGTACATGGTGCAGCCTCTAGGCTTCTAGGATGGCACTAGGAGAGTCTAGTGGTTGTGGAAGGCCCTCTATGGCCTGAAGCAGTCACCTCGGTACTGGAACCAAGAGATCAGCAGCACGCTCCTCCGCGGCGGGCTTCAGCGCAGTACCACTGACCCCACACTGTTCGACAGCCTATGAGGCCAGACCCTCGCCGCTGTCCTGGTCTACGTCGACGATCTCCTTATTCCATTGCATGACATGGCTATCGTCTAGCGTGTCAAGGACTTGCTGCACACCGCTTACCAGATGAAGGATCTCGGGTCTGCCCGAGTCCTTCTGTGCATGGAGCTTGAGCATCATCGCTCCCAGAGCATCCTGCACATCCACCAGGCTATCTTTGTTCAGACCCTGTCCACTCGCTGTGCCAAGGACCTTCCCCTTGTGCCCAGCACATCTTCACCCATATCACATGATGGCTTGGTGAAGCTAAAGAGTCCCGACCCAGCCATTGTAGGAGAGCGAGTTGATGTGACCACATATCTGTGAGTCACCAGGTCAATGATGTTCTTGACGACGACGACGCGTCCAGACATCGCATTTTCCGTCAATCTCTTGGCTGAGTTTTCTCAGGAGCCGTATCACCTCCACTTTGAGGCTGCAATCCTTGTACTACCCTATGTCGTCTCGACCCCTTGGCGAGGTCTCATGTTTTGCCGCCAGCTGTCTGTCGTCGCGGTGGGCTACACCGACAGTGACTTGGCTGACAGTCCAAACAGTAAGAGTCGCACAGGCTGGATCTTTCTGATCAGTGGCACGGCTGTGTCTTGGCGTACAGGCAAGTAGGGGTAAATTGCACGGAGCACTGCTGAGGTTGAGTACGTGGCCCTTAGCTCAGGCTCGTGTCAGAGTGTGTGGTTGCATTGTCTATTGTCCGAGTTGCACCAGTCTGTTCCATCCATCACGTTGCATTGTGATAACAAAAGTGCCATGGCCATCGCCAACAATGACGGTGTGCATTACACACGCACAAAGCACATCAACGTTGAGTATCACTATGTGTGTTTGTTGTTGCATGACGGAAGCATCAGCATTGTGTGGATTGAAACAGGACGACAGCTGGCTGACTTCTTGACCAAGGCACTAAAGCGCGAATTGTTCAAGAAGGCTGTCAATTCGGTTGGCGTGTATCTCTGAGTGGCTCTCTTTGTCCCTGCCTGCATCTCTGTGTGCCCTGGGGGAGTCTGGTTGTTGACTGTGTCTCTGCCCGCACATGTACGCTATGCCTATGAGTCATGGAGGAGTGTTGGTTTTGTGCATCTCTCATTGTGCTTTGTTGTGTGCTCTTGGCTTTTGTACATCGGCGTGCACATGACTGACGGCGAGACTCGACGCTGTTGGAGTGTCGTCCGGTGGAGCCGACGCACGGTTCGTTGGAGCCTCCTCCCTCTGGGGACGCGCTCAACTCCTTCGGCAGGCCTCCTTGGTGGTCGGATCGCCGACGGTCACTGCCAATGCAGATGCTATCTACATGCACCCAACACTCTTTCTAACTGTGCCATTGCGTCTGCAGCATCATGCTCTGCCTAGGGTCCAAGTCTCTAGCTGCGGGGCACTGTTTGGCATCATGGACCGTCGTAGGCTATGCCTGGGATTGGGCAGTCATAACTCTTTGCTGTTATTTTTCTAGCTGATTTTGATCGCACGACTGTGTTTGTAGCGTCGGTATCATGATATGGTCCAGTTTTCAGGCATAATAGACGACGCCCGGGTTTTGGGCTTTTAGGCGTTTGGCAAGGTCCACCGAGAGAACCCTGCCTGCCAGAAAATAGGTCTAGGACTATTTTTTGATTGGTTGGTTAGATGAGTAACAAGTTCTACACTAGTGAGGGGGAGCTAGAACTTGGAGGGGTCTCCCATTGGTGCTCATTCTTCATTCCTAATCAGTTACTTTCAGTTTACAGCTGCTTTCTGGTGCTAACATTGGCGCGCGCACTTATGAGTAACAAACCCAGAGCTTCCAGACTTAGTCTCTAGAGCAGCAGACTGAGGGGGCAGCAGACTTAAGCAATGAGCGTGGAAGCCTGCACGCTGCATCAACAACGGTGCTGCCCCAACCTGCTGTCTAGTTTTCTCTTTATCCGCGTGAGTGTAGCTGTAATGGCACACCAGTGTTCCTGATGGAGCTAGGCATAGCCTAGAGTTGACCTTGGATGTAGATCGACAATGATAGAAAGTGTGGCCAAGCCGAGTGCTTTGGTGCCGGGGTCCTCACTCAGGACCATGGGAGTGGATCTGACATGAGGTGAGGAAACTCGTGGGATGACAGGGGGTCGTGGAGTGAGAGGACGTGAGGAGGCAACCTGAGTGCTCAGTGTTGGCCTGGGTCTGAGGCTCCCGCTCAGACCATGTGTGTAGCGCACCGATATGGCGGGGCAGCCCACCGTGAGGGGCTAGTGGACACGGACAGGGCTCAGGCCCAGAGGGGCTAGCAGGCGAGAACGGGGCGCAGGCCCTGAGGGACTGGTGGACACAGACGAGGAAGCCGGCTGTGAGGGGTTGGTAGACACGGGCGGGACGGCCGACCTTGAGGGGCTGTCGGGCGCGGATGAGGCAACTGGCCTAAGGGGCTGGTAGACATGGACAGGGCCGCCGACCCTGAGGGGTTGTCGGACATAGATGAGGTAGCCGGCCTTGAGGGGCTGTCAGACACAAACGGGACAGCCGGCCCTGAGTGGCTGTCGGACGTAGATGGGGGAGCCGACCCTATGGGATTGGCAGAAACGTACGGGACAGCCGGCCCTCAGGGGTTGGCGGGCATGAATGAGGGAGCAGGCCATTAGGAGCTGTCGGACACAGATGGGGCAGCCGGCCCTGAGGGACTGGCGGACACGGACAGGGCAGCCTGCTCTGAGGGACTGTTGGGCATAGATGGGGCAGCCCGCAAAGACGGACTTGCGAGCGCAGACAGTGGAATGCCCGGACACGGTTGGACGGAGGATGGACTCACCACTCCCCAACGCATCGGAAGGAACATGGACGCGCCAGAGCAAATGCGGTCACGGGGAAACAGGCCCTCAAAGAAGTGGATATCGTGGGACTCGATGATGCAGTGTCGAGTGGGATCACAACAGCGCCGTGCCTTTGACTGACGTCTGTGAGGCTTGAGCTTGTGACCTTCGTGTGGGGCAGGCAGCCACACAATGGCGATGTAGTCCCAAACCTGTGCCGGACGCATGTCGGCGCGTTCTCCACACTAGTGCTAGTATGGGGTGGACTGACAAGGAATGGGTCCTTGAGCAGTCCGGTTCTAGATCCACGTCATGTAGGTCATGGCCTCAAAGTAGAATCCATCAGAGATACCGGATTCTACTGGTATGGTGCGGACGGCGTCGGCCATGGTGCGGTTCCATTGCTCAAAGACACCATTCTGGGCTGGCGTGTAAGGTGCCGACGTCTCATGATGGACACCACGGGAGGCAAGAAAGAGTGTGGTCTCCCCCAGAAACTCACCACCGCGATCAGAATGGAAGCGGCGTAGAGGGCGACCACATTCGCGTTCAGCACGGACAAGCCAATCCAGAATGGTGGGAACGACGTTGCTCTTTTTCCAAAAGCAGAAGACCTAGTGATAGCAAGAATAGTCGTTTGAAAGTGTCACTACGTAACGACCGTGCTCACCGATTGACTCTGTCAGGAGGGGACCCATGACGTCAGAGTGAACCAGGTCGAGTTGGGCGGACGCTTGAGAGGCAGAGAGGGAGTAGGTGGAACGATGAATCTTGCCTTGAGTGTAATCAATGCACTCGATGGGACACGGCAGAGGAAAGGAGGCTAGGTCAAGGCCCTTGGCCGGTTGCGTGCAAAGCATGCTGTTAATAGCAGCAGATTGGACGTGACAGAGGCGATGATGTAGGAGACACGTGTGTTGCGGAGACAGAGTGCTGGTAACAAACACGTGGTCAGTATTGGCCGATGAGGAGGGGATAGAGGTAGAGGCGGACAGATGCGGGACGTGCCACAAGTTGCCACGGGCGGTGGCATGCAAAACGACACGACCGGAAGGATGCAACAACACAGTGCCCAGAATTCGCGAATGCTGAACATCCATTATCATGCGATCAAGGGCGGTGACAGACAGGAGGCTGAGCTCAAGGCCAGAGAAGGAGAGAACATCAGTCAAGAAGACATCACGAGCTGGACCACAGAAACGAATGACGCCGACACCACGGACGGGTAACACCTGACTAGAACCCCTCCAAACCCCGATGACA
The DNA here is from genome assembly GCA_023375785.1 of Penium margaritaceum. Classification (NCBI taxonomy): domain Eukaryota; kingdom Viridiplantae; phylum Streptophyta; class Zygnematophyceae; order Desmidiales; family Peniaceae; genus Penium; species Penium margaritaceum. The sequence goes on from SZWC01002746.1 coordinate 157,331, forward strand.
TTGGTGACGGGACCAAGAACACTTAAAGCCTCGCGTGAGGCCGGATTCGATGATCCAGGTCTTTGACGGATCCTGGACCGGTGTGGCTAGGTCGTTGACAGTCACATGGCAATGGGCAAGCGATGCTGAGGATGTGGACGGAGGTACAAACAAGGAGTGCTAGTCATCTAACCAGGCGAAATCGTCACGAAGAGGAGCAAGAGGGCAAGGCACAACAGAGGACGTGATGGACAAAGATACAAGACACGATTGTAGTACCGAATCTGTCATGCACGGTAGGGAGGAACTAGCGACCATGTAACTCGTACTTCCCTGGGGAGGAGTGCGAGGAAGGCCGAGCTGAAGTGCGATAAGCTGCTCCAGCTGGCGCTAACGGGCGGAAAGTCTGACGGAGTAGATCGACTGCGGTGTGATGGCGCGGGAGTCCAAGAGGGGGAAGGAAGGCGCTGGGGACGGAGGAGCGGGCGCGGACGACTGCGGAGGAGCCTGCGGTGGGGCAGTCGCAAGCGGCGTAGATACGGTCACGACAGTAGTGGCAAGGCGGCGTTTGCACTTGCGACACATGGTGGTGATGACGCGAGTCATTGTTGACCTGGCCACCCCAAACCCCGGCACATCGATGCCCACCCCGGCACATCGATGTGATCCCCCCCACATCGGCCACCTCGGAACCACGGACATTCCTTGGGTGGGGTTGTGTGTTTTTCTGGCTTGACTTGTCCATAGTATCCATGGTAAATTCCCTTGTGATGAGGTCGTGGGTCGTCTCCGTCTTCGCTCGACTTTTCTGCATTCACGTGGTCAGCCGCATTGACTCACGCTGGCATCATTTGACGTCGCATGAGATGAGTTTTCACAATATTCAGATTCCTGTCCTCAAATCAAGATCGCGTTTGAGTTTTCACACTTTGAAGTTCGAAATTCTGCGCTTGGTGCTAAAGGATCAAAGCTTGCGCATTTCAGTTTAGACTACGAGGTTTGAGAGCCAAACGTAAGGGATCGGACAGCGGGCTTTGAACTCCCAAAACTAAAGTTTGGAATTCAGACATCGCGATTCCAAAGTTTGATGTCAGAAGTCCGAACTTTGGAGTTCTGAATATGGCATCAAATTTCGGAGTTTCAAAACTCGACTTTTAAAGTTGGCCGTTTGACTTTCGAAATCTATTGTTTCCTTGCAAAACGTCAACCAATAATGTTTTGTGCAGTGAAAATATCCTTTTGATAGATCAAACCCTCCCCGATAGTATCGTTTATAACATTAATGTGGATTCCAAACCGGGAGAATTTGGATTGGAGTGAGGGAGGGGGGGGGGGTGGGGAGCGGGGGGATCCAGGGACGACAGGCCGAGGTTGCCCTTGATTTTTGAAAGACATGATTGGTTAGCGGCGGATTCCTTGCTGGCTGACTCACCATGTCAGACTAGTTGCTCAGCGGCAGGGCGAGGGGATGGGAGGGGGAGGGGGGGGGTGGCTGGCTGGAAGATATCGCATGGACATCAAACGCGAACTTGATCCACATCGATGCCCCATCAATGTGGATTGGGGTTCCGCGGCCACGATGATAGGGTCACCGCGGAACCCCGGATCAACACTGATGCGAGACTCATCGGTTGGGAGCGGACACGTGTACCACCCGTGTCCAGACTGGCCACAGTTGTGGTAGATGAGGTTGGCGTTGCCGGATCCACCAGTCTGCTGCTGAGGACCCTTGCCCTTTTTGTTTTGCTTCTTCTTCTTGCCAGCCAAGGAGGCGCCGGAAGACGTTGCTGCTGCTGGGGTGGCAACAGCCAGATAGGCGACGGCTGGAGAGGCGAGGGACTTTGTGCGATGGATGTGCAACTCCTGACAAAATTCCTTGATGCAGAGGAAGAGCTCGTATGCCCAGGGCATGAGGGTGCCCTGGGTAGCCATCGCGACGAGGACATCCTGGGAGTAGTGGACAAAGACGTCGGAGAAGGGGTCGTTGGCATCGGGCTTGATGGTCAGGAGCGCAGAGAGAGGGGGTGGCACGACGTATCAGAGGTGGTAGAGGATGTCCTCTGTGCGCTGCCAATAGGAGGTGACCGTCTCGGTCTCCCCCATGTGGAGGGAGTTGAACTCCTGGAGCAGGCGGCTAGTCTCAGCATCACTGGACAAGAAATGAGGACACGTGAGTACGTGCCAGGCTGCTGCTAGGTCAGGGAGTGCGCCAGTGGTGAGGTCGTCGAGGCAGGGCTCAAGGGTGAGGCGGGCGGCTGTAGGGGCCACAGGGACGAGGGTACATACAGGGCAACCGATGTCATAGACCTGATCGGTCTGGGTGGAGTCGAAGGGCAAGACATAGTAGGTCCACAAGTTCTCGCCCTGTGCCGAGATCCGGAAGCTGAGCTCCCACCTTTGGAACTGGTCGGAAGCATGAAGCGGCGGCGACGGGGTTTCGATGTCTGTTGGGCTACGGCGGGCACCCAGAGTGGGGCCTAGGACTGACGTCACTGTCTGCTATTGGCGTTGGGTGTGTAGCTATGCTAGGTACTGCGTGGCATAGGAGACTGGAGGGCTGGCGTATCCGGTTGGAGCAAACGGTGCTTGCTGAAATTGCTGTAGCTGCTGAGGTAGCTACTAATACTGCTGTATGTAGGCAGCTGTAGTGCCGCTAATTGTTGTCTTAGTGTTGCGAGCTGCTGGTGCAAGGCAGCGAGCCGATCTGTCGAGTCATCATGGCTGACGACGGAGTTTGCAGGGTGCTGCTACTACTGCTGCTAATGCTGCTGCTATTGTGGCTGCTGCTGCTGCTCCTGCTGCTGCTGGTGCTGCTACTGGTGCTACTGTTGATTCTGCTGCTACTGCGACTGCTGCTGTTGTTGCTACGGGTGCTTTTTTTGCGGCTGCCGCTCTTGCTGCTGTTGCTATTCCTATTGCTGTTGCAACGGCGGAAACTGCTGCTACTGCTACTGTTGCTGAAACTGCTGGAGCTATTGGGGGGGGGGGTCCTCCAACAGAGGAGGATCCCTCTTCGTTCTCTGCCATGTTTTCCTCCTTGTACACCTTTTTTGGTGTGTGCTACTGATGTCAATGGTGACATCAGTAGTGATGTCAGCCTTGGATGGCAGACGTTAGTAGTTATGGCTTGTTATCTGCAGGGTTGCTGCTATAGAAAAGTTTTTCTTTGTGTGTTGATGATGTCAGCAGTGACGTCAGTAGTGACATCAGCTGAGAAAGGCTGACGTCAGGAGCGGTTGCTGGTGTTGCTGCTGGTTTGCTATTGCAACCACTGCTGTTGTTGCTGCGGTTGTTGCTACTACTGCCGTTGCTGTTGTGGCAACAGTGGCTGCTACTGCTGCCACAGTTGTTGTTGCTGCTGCTGTTACTACAGTTGCTATTGTAGTAGTAGTTGCAATTGCTGCTTCTGCAGTTACTGCTGCTGTAGCTGCTACTACTGCACCTACTGCTTCTACTGCTGCTACTGTTGCGATTGTTGTGGCAGTAGTGGCTGCTAATGTTGCTGCTATTGTTGCTGCTGTTACTACAACTGCTGCTGCTGTTGCTGCGGCTACTGTTGCGGGAGTAATTGCTGCTGCTATAGCTGCTGCTGCGTGCTTTTGGATGGGGGAATTGTTTCTCTTTGGCTCATCAGTGCAAGCTTGCTGCTTGCTATGAGCAGCAAGCTGTGAGTTGCTAGTTTGCTGCTTGCTTCTTGTAGCTTGCTGCTTGCTGCGAGTAGCGAGTTTGCTGCCTGCAGCTTGCTGCTAGCTCTAATCAGCAAGGTGGGAGCAACTGCAGCCGTTGCTGCTGCTAGCGGCTGCTACAGGTGATGCTGCTAGGTGCTGCCGGCTGCTGATGCCTGCTGCTTGCAGCTGCTACTGCTGCAGTCGGCTGCTACTACTGCTCGATGTTGTTGCTGATGCTGCTGATGTCATTGCTGCTGTTGCGAGTTGCTGCTGCTGGCTGCTGGTGCTGCTTGTGGCTGTAGGCTGTTGCTACTGCGAGATGCTACTGCTGGCGGCTGCTGCTACTGCACACAATTGCTTCTGGCTGCTACTGCCAGTGCTTGCAGCTGCAGCAAGCTACTACTATTACTGCACGCTGCTGTTGCTGCTTGCTGTTGTTGCCAGTCACTACACTTGGATGATGTCGCCACGTGCTCCGTCGCCAGCGGGTTGATGTAGCCTGCCGCTCACCTCCTTGTGTCATGCCTGGCGTTGTCAATGCTGCGTGCGGGCTTCCACGCTCGTTGCTTAGTTTCCTGCCCCTCAGCCTGCCGCTCTAGAGTCGAAGTCTGACTGCTCTGGATTTGTTTCTCATAAACGTGCGCGCCAGTGTTAGCGCCATAAAGCAGCTGAAAACTGGAAGTGACTGATTAGTGATCAAGAATGAGCAACAATGGGAGACCCCTCCCAGTTCCAGCTCCCCCCTAGCTCTGTGGAGCTTGTTACTCAGCTTACCAGCGCATCAGAAAACATACCTGTTTTCTGGCAGGCAGGGTTTTCTCAGTGAGCCCTGCCAGACGACCGACAGCCCAAAACCCGGGCGTAGTCCGTTTTGCCTTAAAACTGTACCATACCATCATACACATGCTGCAAACACAGTCGTGCAGTCAGAATAAGTTAGAAAGATAGCAGTGAGGAGTTATGGCTGCCTAAACCCAGGCAACGTCTACGCCAACCCCTGGTACCAACAATGTCAGAAAATCATGAAACTTGGACCCCAGGCATGACATAACACAGTGAATGCAGCAACACAGTCAAATGCGGTGCTGGACATGCGCAGACAGCAAAGGCAGTGACAGTGCCTGTCGGCGGCACGACTGCCGAGGAGGTTTGCTGATGTAGCTGAGCACGAAGGAGGGAGGAGGCTCCAACAAACTACGTCTAGGCCTCAGTGTGCGTCAGCTCCACCAGACAACAGTCCATCAGCGCCGCGTCTTGCCGTCAGTCATTTGCACGCCAATGTACACAAGCCGGGAGGACACAACAGAGTAAAAGTGATAGATGTGGGAAAAAAACCAACAGAGACTACTTGTTGGAAATCACACAGTGACATAACAATTGGCTGAGAGGTCGAGAGCACTGTGGAACTCTTGTACAACCAAGCGACACCCCACTGCTGAATTTGGGATGGACTACATCCGAGTGGTACGGCCGAGTGCATCGAGGCCAATAGGTCTGGAAGTGGGCGGACCAGAGGAGGATGCACTAGAAGGTGTGCGATGTCGAGAGGAATCAGAGAATGAATTCTGAGGGATAGAATGAAGCCTCCTTCTGCATATGTATGGCTCTGGTCCAATAACAGGGGCTTGTGACTCAGGGTGTGTCCCGGGGACAATGGCAGGCTCAATGGTCTGTGGCATGAAGTCGGGAGGTGAGTCAGGAGAAGAATGTGCTAGAGCACTATCAGAGGTAGGGTTATGTGTTGTCTTTGGAGATGTCGGTGGAGAAAACGCGGTGACCAGTGATGACTCTGGGGAGGAGATGGTCTGGGCGCTGGACAGAGATGACAGAAGAGGGAACTCACAGTCAGCAGAGGTGACGTGTGTTCTGATGTGAGACATCCCCGTCTGTTCATACAACTTACTTTGACCACTCGGCCGTGTTCATGCTCGTGCAGATCCTTGGTGCAGACCAAGTTGGCGCCGGAGCATCGACGGGTGGTGGCTTCACCCACAAGCAGCTGCTAGACAGCTGCCACAACGTCCTGTGTGCTTGTTGGGATGCTTTGCAGTTTTTCTGTAGTCGCTAGAGTTTTCTTGGTGGACTAGCTTTTGATCTCCATTTGAATGTTTTGCATCGTTTGTCCCCTGATCAATGTCGGACCTGTATGTGTGACCAGTTGGAGCTTCCGGTTTGTGATTTTGCATCTCTAGGTTCAGACGGTGTTGCATTTGAATGCCTGGGCGCAGAGTTATGGCCAAAAAGTGGGTTTGGGCTCATGTTAGGACAAACTGACACTGTCGCGTGCGTCACCCGCAGTGCGCCGCGGCAGGTATTCATGCTGTGTTCTTTTCAGTTGTCATTTCTCTTTGCATTACCAAGCTATTGGAGCTTATGAGACTTTGCGCGTCTCCCTAGTCTGACCCTTGCTATTTCTTGCACCTGCTTGCTTGCTAGTGCGTCAGCTGACTGGACAGCGTCGCCACATCAGTAGCAGCAAGGTTAGGAAGCTTCATAGCAATTTCTCAATGTGTGACGGCAATGGCAAGGGTAGAGGACGGGCAGAGGGAATAGTGACAGAGGATGGAAGTGATGACCTTCCGAGGCCAGAGGATGAGAGACACCGACTCATTAAAGCCGGCGGAGCGAGGAGAGAGAGGAGGGTGGAGCAACATGAGACAAGTCAAGAGGGAACACGTTCCCAAAGAACTGCACGTCTTGCAGCACAGTGACACGATATCGATCAGCGTCCAAGAATGGCCAATCCTTAGACGTGGTGGAAACACCTAGAAAGGTGCAGAGGTGGGCACGAGAGCTCAATTCACTATCTCAAAGGTACTCAGGAAGCCAAATAGTAGCGACACAACCCCAAAGCGTGCAAGTTGCAATTGTTTTCAAAGACCTAACCAAAATTTGCAAGGAGTGACATGACAGTGAAGAGGACCGTGAGGTACAGGGTTCCACACCCACGTCATGTATGATAAACCACATCGGAAAGAAATAGTTCCCCTTTGGCTCAACGAAACGGAAGACACCAATAACGTGGATAGCTAAAAGTTGGTTGGAGCCGGTGTGCACAATGCGAGCATAGCCAACAGGGCCCAAGTAAGAAAAGGAAGCACAAGAGGACGACATGTAGTGGATGGCTTTGGAGTCAAGGATCCAGAAGCTGCCCGACACACGCAAAAATGAGGAACACTCCTGATAGCAATAATGTCAGAGCGTGGCGGGAGCTACTGACCACAAGCAACAAGGCAACGAGGCAGATGAATAGACTGCTGAGTCCTTAATCCACGGAACCTCGATAGTATGAAACCCCTGAACGTGACCTGAGGCCGATCAACGGAGAGCCTGGACAGACTCGCAGGTTAGTGACCTCACACATGTACTCACACTCTCACCTTCCTGATGACGAAGATGATGCTAATGAACAAGATGAGAGAGGGTACCGTCCAACTGGAATTCGTCGTGAGGAGGGTTGGAAGTGATGACAACGCAGGATCACTGGTGCCGCTTGGGGGTGGCCAGCAAAACCCACGCCAGGGGAGCATAGGGTGTGAAAGGGGGGTTGCGGAAGGCTGGCCTCCCAAACGGTAGAGGCCACATCCAGGGATAGGGTGGTGAGAAGGTGGCCTCAGTGGTGCTGTAGGCCTCTGCATCGGTGGAGTCGGGCAAGCTACATCTGGAGGAGGTAGAAGCAGAGGCAGGGGAAGTACCAGCATCCTCACTTGAGGAGCGTATCCAGTGCGCTCGCATGGCAAATGCCAGGCGGACATCGTTAGGGGGTGAGGGGCACTTTGGGACAGAGTTCCCTATGGCATCACAGTTCTAGCATGTCAGAGGGATAGGCGAGTGGACAGATGAGGAGGATGAGGCATTGGAACCATGCCTCCTACTGTAGTCTCCTCACCCGCCACCAGACCCACCTCTAGACTGGCTGCTCTTGCTCCTCCCACGACCTTTGTCCCCCCTCCTGTGTGACCACAGAAAAGCAGAAGAGGGAGAGGTGTGTAAGGTGGAGGCTGTAGCACAAGGAGGGAAAAGTGCAGTAGTGGCTGCTACAATGTCAGAATAATGGATATGTGTGTTCTGTAGTGTGCTTCACCAATCGGTGAGATGCTCCGCTTCGAACCCCTAGAGAGCACCAATGCCTGGTGGTGAATAAAGAGGAACATGCTTGGTAAGGAGACACTCAACATCAGAGGCCTTCACCTCCCAAAAGATGTCAGAAAACTCAGGGATGAGGCCATTGACAATGGAGAGAATGAATGACACGCTTGCTTGAGCTCCTCGCCGCACACCCTTGCTTGCCACTTTTGAGGAGATAGCCTTGTCCCAAATCAAGAAGATTGTAGCCAGTATGGCTATGATCATCAAAGTCATGAGTCCAGTCACTGTCAGTGAAATCATAGACAATGATTGAAAGTTGTGCTCTGAAGTACAACCGTATGCGTGGAGTAGACAAGGCATATCTCACCACACAATCCAGCCTCAAGGTGTCGCTCTCTGGGGCATTGTGAAATTAGGGACAAGAAGTTTACTACACTGGTGACATCTCTAGGAGTGGTCAAAGCAAAGTACATGAGTGAGCCGATTCTACAGAGGTAATTGATCACATTCTGTATCTTTCCTCATCTGGAGACATCTAGTAACTTCAGGAGTTTCTTACTTGCTATAGTCATTGGCGAAGAAGCCAAGGGGACTGGAGAGAGGAGGGAGGCAAAGAGCTCCAACAGGCTATGCACGTATGCAACCTGATGAACGTGAATTGTCCACTTAGAGTGGTCCTGCTCAAGTTCTATGCCTAGAATGACTCGGGCAAGCCCGCGATCCTTCATCGTTTATGCTGACTGCAAGAGATTGGGAGATGCCATGAGCACGTCATCAACATTCACAATAATGGACACCTGTGGGGCAGAGGATGCACTGAAAAACAATACAGGATCAATCATGCTCTTGCGGAAAGCATCCATTAAAGAGTGGATTTCATCTCTTTGTCGCAAGACGGTGGTGGCTGCTTGAGGCCATGAAGAGCCTTGCGCAGTCGCAAGACCTTGTTTGTACCATTGGTGAAGCCAAGAGGTTGGATCATGTAGACATCTTCATCAAGCCTACCATGGAGGAAGGTTTTATTCACATCCATTTGCTTGAGCTCCCAGTCGTGCTAGGCAACACGACCAGTGAGTGCTTGTGCAATGGTGTGACATTTCACTGGGGTGAAAGTTTCACCAAAGTCAATGCCAAAAATCTATGAGAATCCCTTGGCTGTGAGACAAGTGCTGTATCTCCCCACTGAGGTGTCTAGATTCAGATTTCTTTGAGAGACCCACTTGGCTGAGTTAGCTTGTCTGCCAGATGGGAGATTGATGGGCTCGTACACCACATGCCCAGTCAAAGCCTTTAGTTCATCTTGCATGGCTGTTTCCCATAGAGGGGAGTCAAGAGCTTTCCGGGCCTCGTGAACTTCCATGGGCTTTGGAGGCAATGGGGAGAGACCAGCTGCAGCAAAACAATATGCCACATATCCGGAGATAGATATGCCAAAGGCTCAATGAGATTAATGCTCCACAAGAGCATAACTGGGATACATGACTGACACAGAGATAGACATATTAGTAGATACCGTGAGCCCAAGAGCACTTAGCGTGCTCACCGGACAAGGTGTTGCAATCAGGTGCGGTAGGACTATGAGAGGAGGGGCCTTGAGATACAGAGGACGTGCAGCTCTGGGTAGGAAGAGCACGCAGAAATTCGCCCAAGATGTAGGGAGACATAAGGGGTTCCTGAGGAGGTGGCCAGCAAGACTGGTGAGGATGGAGAGTCTGAGGGCATAGGAAGTGCCAGAGCAGGAGAGGAAACAGGATGAACCAGAGAGGAAGGACACAGAAAGTGCTGGAGAGGAAGGAGAGGATGCAGAGAATGCAAATGAAGAAGAGAAGGCAGAACAGAAGGAGAAGGTAGGAAGGCTGCACACTGAGGAGAGAGTGAGGAGGCACTGGGAGAGGCTGAGTGCAATTCTGTATCCAAGGGAGGAGAGTACTGTCTCAGTGGATGGTCGGCCACCAAAACCCGAGCCAAGGGTGCAATGGAGGGAACTGGCAAAGAATATCCTCCAAGCCAAGAGAGCAGGTCAAGAGAGTGGGAGATCTGAGACGGGAAGATTCGCCTCTAAGGACATCTTGAAAACCAGAGCGTCTCACGACTCAATGATGCAGCGCCGGATGAGGTCCCAAAATCACCATGCCTTGGAGAAGGACAAGACACCAAGGAAAATACAAAGATGACCACAAGGTGCAGTTTTCTCTTACGATAATCGTTAGGAAGCATTACAACAACAAATGAATCCCACAAACCGGCAAGGTGCAAAACATCGACCAGTCCAGAATTAAAATAGGGTGACATCAAAACGGAGCGGGCCATGGGGAACATGGTTCTAGACCCAAGTCATGTGTAACATCACCTCAAGAACAAAGAGAGGAGACTGAACTGAGGCAGACGTAACAGAAATCCCCATATCAGCAAGGGTGTGGTTCCAACATTTAGAGACACCATTTTGCTGGGATGTGTAGGGAGCGGACAACTACATGTGTTCGTCGCTTTGGTGTTGGCTTCTGATTGCTCACGTCAGCACACCTCGCTCCTCCCCTTGTCTCAGAACCATGACGCACTGATGTGCATTTCCCATGGAAATACTACTCATCACATGCCTACTAATGAATCGCAGGTACATAGTGGACAGAGAGAGGCATGGGACTACCCTCTCTCCTGATCCCAGCAGATAGTGGCATAGAGTAGGATCGGCAGGAAGAGGGTGAGAGGAAAGAGTGGCGCCTCTCCCTTGGCCCTCTGTCTTGCCCTTTTATGTTCCTCTTTTTCTTTCCATTGGGCACACAACTATGAATCTACTTTTCAATTTTTTTTTTGGCCTGAGGGGGTTTGGGAATCAAGAACGCTGGTGACGTTGCTTTTGTGACAAAGAGTGAACACACACCAGTAGTAAGAGAAGTCATCATTCAGGCACAAGACATACCGACCTCGACCCCCCCCAGAAATTCATGAGGCAGTGGGTCCATGAAATCAGTATGCACAAGGTCAAGAAGGTGCGAGGCCACAGAGTATTCAGTGCTGAAGGGGAGAGTGATGCATTTTGCCTTGATCACAATTGAGGTAGTGCATGGAACATGGAGCAATAAATGTGGAAGTGTTGAGGACAGTCGTAGGCGGCACGCAGAGGATGCAAGCAATGGCAACAGTATGAGTTTTACAGAGGCGGCGGTGCAAGGGCTGAGTGTGCTCGGATAACAGAAAGGGTACCACGTGAACAAGAGTATAGGCAGCGGACGACAAGGTAAGAGAAACAGGATCACAGAATAGGTGATTACAGCGGTGCCCACAGAGCAAAACCCTGCAAGAGGAATGAATGGAAGCAGCGGCAATTCTGCGGCTACATGCAAAGTCCATGCCCTGTTCATTCAGAGTGGTCACAGACTACAAGTTGACTTCTCATTCAGGAACATACTGAACATCAGCAGGAACATACTGAACATCGGCCCCATGGAACGAACAACAAAAACACCCTGGACAGGAAGAAGCTGTCCTGAGCTCGTGCGCACAAAGTGCACTGAGCCGACAAGATCAAAAGAGATGAAGGAAGAACGAGACAAGGTCATTTGGTGAGTGGCCCATGAACCAATGATTCAAGAGCCACCAAAGACATGAGTGGAGAGAACCACACAACAGACTACAGCAGTGCCAGATTGGGGAACACAAGAAGAGGAGGAGAACCTGAGAGGATGAGGAAAAATACGAGACTACCAATATTCAACCCAAGGACAATCATCAGGCAAACACCCTTGAACGCCCCCAGAAAACACGCCACAAAAAAATCCATCCGACTCACACATAAGAGAACAAGACATACCCGTCACATCCTTGCCTCCCTAATTAATAAGATGAAGAAGTTTGGTGAGGCGGTGCTCTAGTGGGCGCTCCTCGGCACAATGAGTTTCTGACAAATGCTCACTTCTGGGATATGAATCAGGGAGACGAGTACCGGCATGGGATCAGGCCGGTGGTGTGTAGTTAGACGATTGTAACCCATAGATGGAGGGCCCCGTGGGAGGGGGCATCCAGCTCCAAGAGGAAAGTGGTCCAAATGGTCGCTGCATGGATCTGTGGTCTGTGTACGGCACAGCTGGAGAGGAGGATGAAGAGGAGAATGGTGAATCCATGGTGACGTTGGCGGCTGCTGAGGAAGAGGAGGTGACACCTATCCAAGCCCAATGGGCTCACATGATAGAAGCAAGGCAAGTTAGGAGCAGAATGTCCCAAAGCCCCAGAGCTATAGAAGATGACTTTTGGAGGATATTGGACACCACTAGATCCACTTCCTCTTGGTCCAAAGCCTTTGCCACGTCGATGGTTCTGGCCAACACCACCATAGGGAGCACCATGGGTGGGATGTACAGCTTTGGTGGAGGTGGTGGATGTGGCCGAGGTAGAGGAGGATGTTTCTGTGGGAGAAGAGGAAGATGTAGCTACTACTGTCTCACCAATACAATGGAGACATTTGTTTTGGATGTTTTTCCACTATTCTGTGAGACGTCTAGTTGTGAAATCATCAAGTGCAGCAATTCTAGGAGGTGAAACAGTCTCAGATGTGATGCGTTCAATCTTAGTCGGAGAACATGCAGGTAGAGGTGGGACACCTCAGGGATTAGACTAGCCACAATGGAAATACAGTCAGAGAGCTGGCCATGTGCAACTTTGTCAAGATCATGCAAAAGACACAGACACTGTGCACAGTAAGCATCACCTGACTCATTGACCCTCAGGCACAGTTGGTTGAATTGCACAGTGAGGACACTGTGGGCTGCATTACCAGTAATTGTTTTGCGGCAGTGGATGAGAGCGTATGCGCCAATGGGATCAGCAGGGGTGCAGCGTGCAGTGTCAGTGTTGTACGTGCCAAATCCACCAAGAAGATCATCAGGTTCAGCAAGGATCAGACCACGCACAACGTGGACAACCTCAGAGGAAGAAAGAGAAAAAGGAGGTGTGGCAAAGAGATCAGCAAGAGAGTAGGAATCCCAAAGAAGCTCACCTTGCACCCAAGAGTTGAAGCACGTCTCCTTGGAGGAAAAGGTGGATTTGGATGTGACTTGCGGTGGAGATGTTTTGAAGTCCTTCTGGCACCAGGGCAGAGAAGGGTGAAGCTGTAATGGATTCGAGGAGACCTATCCGTGGAAAGACACTAAAGGGTTGCTTGCAGTGCCTCCTGCAGCAGTAGATCCAGAGTTGGAAGCGGCACCCACAGCACCTCCAGCAGCCGGGGCACACCTTGTAAGCCCAGCACCCCCAATATCTATGATATCCACAACAACAGAAAAATATGGCATGGCAGGAAGCTGCTTCATCATTAGTTCAGCTATGGCAGAAGCCATCTCAGTTTTAACATCGACGTCACCCTGAAGCTCCTCTAAGAGCCGACGTTGATCAGCCTGAGCCTCATGTGGGACGGCCTGCAAGGCCTCGATAATGCCTGTGGCCTCAAGCATACTGGGTGGGTGGGAAGAGAGTGATGCAAGAGCAATTCACAATGAGTACATGCAAGTGAAGAAGAAAGGAAAGTGTTCAAGGTGAAGGCTCACCATTCTGACACCGAGGAAGCAAAGAAAAGAGCGCCACAAAAACTGCTGCCGTGGAAGAGGCAAGAACAGAGGTCCCGGTGGCCAAAAACACCACAAGACACAACAGTCCAGTCACTGAGGCACCCGCGATGGCTGCAGTTGCAGATGTTATGAGCACTCTAGTGTCTGTGTGATGAGTCAACACCTGGGCCTCACCAGTAGGAGTGAGAACGACTGCAGTAGTGGATGTGCGGATGGAGCTGATTGCACGAGAGGTGACATCAGCTGTTGTGATGGCAGCAATAGCAACAGCTAAAGATGCAACAGCCACCTGAACAGGAATTTTGGCTACAATAGCTGCAAGGAGGGAGTAAGAAATACCTTCTTCAGAGTAAGCAGAAAAGGCTGGTCCAAAGGCCCTGTTAGTTGGAGCCCTACTAGCTTGGGCAGTGAATGAGAATGTGGCCGTTGCATCTGCTGCATTGTCGAGGATTATCCCAGGAAGACTGAGATTATCACATTGATCAGGGACAAGAGGAGCACGTCCTGGTATCTCACAATTGCTGATTGCACTGGTTGGAAATGTATAGGAGGTGCTATCTGGTGGAGGCTGTGGCATAGGAGGCTGCATCCCTCAAGGAGACTGAGGGAGACAATCAGCAGTGTACAATAATGACTCAACCTCTCAATCTCTCACCTCTTCAAGACGGTGGATGTCATCATGCCAATACTCATTTGGTAGCATGTACACCCAAAGCAGAAAACATTTGCCTTTTTTTCCCCATTGGGCCCAGCAATTGGCTTGTCGTGGTACACGTGACAAGAAACTCTTGTAGTTACGGGTACTGTCAGAGGATGATGATGCTTCTGGAAAGACAACCATGAGAGTGGGGTAGAGGTTGTAGAAGAGGAGCATGTGTAGTGGCAAGATACCGCTTCTGCTATTTCTATGTCTGTGCTATCAGGGGTGACACATGTGTGACGCCATGATCCTGAGAGGAGGGTGACAGTGAAAGGTCTGGGGAGATCCAGGGATAGCGGTCAGGCGTAGCTGCTGCTCTTGCTTATGTATTCCCAAGGGGTTGCAGTGGCCCTAGGTTAGGGTACGGGGACTGGTGAGTGTCATAAGAGTGATAAAGGCAGTGATAAAGGTGAGAAGATTTTGCTAAGGTTGCCACTGCTGTGCACAAGAGTGATAACGGCAGTGAGGAGTCTTTGTTTGATAGCCATAAATGGCGGTCAAAGCCCGCTCCTTGTGCTACTACAACCTCAAACGCGACTGTGACTACAATTGAGGAGGCAGTCATGGACAGATGCCTCTAACACCACTGTTGCATCTAAGGACGTGGCTACAATCATGGGCCGTAGATGCCACTGATGTAGTTGTAGATGCCATAGTGGACAGATGCTGACGATGTTGAAGAAATTGCAGTTGCAGGCAGACACTTCTTATACTACACTTGCAGTTGCGGTGGCGGGCACCGGTTAGAAGCTGCCAATGCTGCTGTCACTGCTATTCCCTAGGGATGCAAAGACAGAGCTGTGATATCAAAATGAGGTTTTGTGGGATCTACAAAAAGGTGGGAGGAATGACAAGGATGTTGAAACTCACGACGTAGTACCAGAACTGCAGCTGAATGTGAGTAATACCAGAGTTAACAATAGAAATGAAGCTTGGTGTGATACCCCTCTCACACTAACCTAGGCCCTGACCTCGGTGAGGCTTGTTACTTTGTCTGCCAGCTAATCGGGAATGTAGACTGTTTTCTGGCCTGAAGAGTTCTGATGGTGAGCCCAGCTAGAGGACCATCAACTGCAACTCCTGAAGAGTTTCCTGAAAACTGGATCATACCTAAATGTGCACGTTGCAAACGCAATCATGCAATCAGAATCAAGTGAAAAACTCACAGATCAAAGTTATGGGTGCCTAAACGTGGGCAAAATCTATGCTAACGAGAAAAGCCGGCTATGATTGTCGGTGACATGTGTGACAGTGGCTGATGCGGATGGATTTTGCTGCGCATTGCTACCAATTGGGAGACTCTACATGACAAGAGCCATGTTTCTCACAATGGTGAAACGTACCTCCCATTACTCAGTGCCTTCCATCATCAGCATCTGCCAATTCAGTCATCTATGCAAGCATGTACACCAGCCGAGAGGTCACAGTAGAGATCAGTGAGACACTGTACGTGCAAATCAAGAAACTCCCCCATGACCTGTGGGTACTGATGTACAAGCATGTATGGAGGTCATGCATTCACCGTACACACCGCTCCCCCATACAGTCATGCCCCCACAATCCAGAAAAGCCACACGAGTGTGATGATGAGCACATGAAAGATTAGGACATAGAGGAAACAAGATGAGGAAAGGGAACTCGCAGCATAGCCCGATGGCTACAGACCACTGGTGACGGAACATCAGTCCACAATGTGGAGAGGAGATAACCTACCACACCACATAAATGGCTACATCTAGGTGCAACTGCTGTGGGGATTTGGATAACTGGACCAGCAAATTGATGGCAAAGGCAATGTCTGTCCGCGTAGTGGTGGCAGAAAACATGGATGATCCATTGATATGAAGAAGGTAATCACGTCCACATCCACACCAAGTGTGTTTGCATCATAAGCTTTCAGCTTTAATGGAGCATGTGAGATCATGGGTGTGGTGGCACTGGATATAGTAGGCAAGATATCCGCAAATTGCTCAGCCAACATCTACACGTAGGCTTCTTGATGCATACATAGAATGTTATGGGTGCCGTCATGCTCAATTTCCACACAAAAAAATACACGTGTAGGCCTTTCATCTTGAAAGTGGACTACAGCAGGTCCTTGACACGTTGGAGAACAGCAATGTCAAGCGACACAATGAGTAGATCATCCTCATGGACAAGCACGGTGACAAGGATAGTGCCAAATAGGATGAATAAGAGGGCTGGACCTGCGGCGCTGCGCACCTGGCCACCCTTAAAGAGGGTGCAACTGATCTCCGTGTTCCAGTACCTAGGTGACTGTTTCAGCCATAGAGGGTCTTCCACAGTTTCTAAAAACAATCTGTGCCATCTCTAAAGCCAGGGGGCTGGACCATGTCGAGCTCCTCACCATTGAGAGTGCCATGCAAGAAGGTACCACTCACGTCCATCAAGTGGAACTCCCAGTCATGATGTGAGACCATGCTTAAGAGCGTGCGCCTGGTGGTAAAACAGCAAACCGGCACAAAGACCTGGTCAAGTTCCAATCCTCGTACATGTGCAAAATCCTTGTTCATGAGCTGGGATTTTTACTAGTCCAACATGTCACCCGGCTTCCTCTTGCAACTAAAAAAAAAAAAAAAAACTTCTTTCCAAATGCTTTGCAACCAAGGGGCAAGGCGACCAGCTCGTACACGGTATGCTCATCGATGGCACCTAGTTCCTCCTTGCTAGTAGTATCTCACTGGGCAGCTTCATGTATGGCCTGGCCTCACGGAGGCTCTTTGGGTTGGCTGCCAGCAAAGACAGCCTGGCTCTCAACATACGAGAGTTGTCAAGGCCCACAGGAGCACGAGAAAACTAGACAGAGACATCACGTTAATGCCCTTGAGTAATCAGGACATAACTAAATGAGAATCCAAGGTGAACGTCCGTACTGACGATGGCAAGGGAAGTTAGACCCAAGGCTTTGTCTCTTGATCCCCATTCACCACGATGTGAGACGGGGTCGTGGGACGTAAGGTACTGGCTAGGGACGGCCGGGCAATAGCGGGATGCATGCCTGATGGATGCTTTAGGGTGTGTCGATGAATTCGACCTCCAGGGTTGCGTGAGTATGTTAGGTCATCACTAGAGGAGTGGACGCGCAAGGTTCGAGAAGGCAAGGACACCGCGGGTTGCTCCACAAGAGTGACCAACTCAGGATCAGAAGAACTAAGAAACTCGTTGACTGAGAAAGCGACCAGAGTGACAGACTCGCCCACCTTCGTGGCGGAGTCAGCAGCCTAAGAGGTGCACTCAGTTATCTAGTCGGCGGAGTCAGTGGCCAAAGAAGTGGAATTGGATGCGTGGTCAGCTGCCTGAAGAATAGACTAAGATGGGAACTGTGGTACAACAAGGGTGTCTCAAGGCGCAGGTGACAGGGTGGAACCAGGGACTCTAGACTCTAATAGACTGGAGACAACGTCATACACAGGTGCAGAACCTCCCCCACACGATGGTGGCAAGAGGCCAAGAATGGTGCCGGAATGGAGAGGAGGGAGATCACATGGACAAAGCTCCTCACATGACAGTGCATCACAGGACTCCATGATGAAGTGCCAGAGAGGGTCCCAGAAGTTTCAGACCTTTGATTGACAGGACATCCCAAGAGAAGTGCAGAGACGACCACGGAGAGCTAGTTTGCCATCCTTGTGATCCTCCAGGAGCTAGGCACTCATGACACAACACTAGATGGAAGCAGAACTAACATCTACGGGCTGGATACGCGAATACTAGTAAGGTGTGACAAGACAGGGCAAGAGGCCATAGAAAACTCTCCTCCAATCCCTGGTTGTGCATGACATGCCCTCAAAGAAGAAGCCGTCGGACAGACCTGACTCAATGCACATAGTGCGGACGAAATCAGCTAGCTGTGTGGTTCCAGTGCTTACTGAAACTGTTCTGCTTGGTAGTGTAGGGCCAAGAAGTCTCATGTCAGACGCCTCGGCTCCTAAGGAAAGCATCTGCCTCCCCCATAAACACACCACACTGGTCAAAGTGGAAGTGGCAAACGGGACAACCACACTCACACCATGCAACGAGGAGCCGATCTTGAATTGCAGCAACTACGTCGCTCTGCTGCCAGAGGTAAAGCACCCACAAAAAACGAGACTAGACTTCAGTAAGGGTGAGAAAACAACGACCATGCTCCACAACAAACTTCAAAGTCAGAATGGATCAGCTCAAGCAGGGGGGAGGCTTGGGAAGAGGAGATAAGATAAGAGTACTTGTGCATCTTTCCCTGAGCGGAATAGATGCATTTAGCTTTACAAAGTAGTTGAAAGGTGACTGGGCCGAAGCCAAGGGCAGTCTGCATGTGGAGCATGCTATGGACGGCATAGGTGTCTCCATGGCATAGGCGACAATGAAGGAGGTGAGTGTTCTTGTGCAAAGTGCTTGTGGTAAGAACGTCTGTCCTAGACAAAGACAAGGACTTGGATGCAGAAGACAGACAAGTGACACACTAGAACATTTTACAAGACTCTACACATGACCAACCGGACAAGGAGTGACTGTGTTTATGCCAAACAAGTACAAAATAATCATATTCATGCAATCGATAGCAGTAATGTACAAAATATTGTGCTAAAGGCCAAGCACCTACATTACACCGGTAGTATAGAAATCGCATTACAGGCCACAAAAGTGATAAACACCAATAGCACAAAAAGGAAACATTTGGCCAGACCAAGTCCGAACACTATGGACATCACTAACCACGCTAAGCATACTAAACGCCCAATACACATGTATGTAAAAATATGTGAATGTCTATGTATATGTATATGTATATGTATATGTATATGTATATGTATATGTATATGTATATGTATATGCCTATGTATAGGTACATGTATATGTATATGTATATGTATATGTATATGTATATGTATATGTATATGTATATGTATATGTATATGTATATGTATATGTATATGTATATGTATATGTATATGTACATGTACATGTATATGTACATGTATATGTATATGTATATGTATATGTATACGTATATGTATACGTATATGTATATGTATATGTATATGTATATGTATATGTATATGTATATGTATATGTATATGTATATGTATAGGTATATGTATATGTACATGTACATGTACATATACATATACGTATACATATACGTATACATATACGTATACATATACGTATACATATACGTATACATATACGTATACATATACGTATACATATACGTATACATATACGTATACATATACGTATACATATACGTATACATATACGTATACATATACGTATACATATACGTATACATATACGTATACATATACGTATACATATACGTATACATATACGTATACATATACGTATACATATACGTATACATATACGTATACATATACGTATACATATACGTATACATATACGTATACATATACGTATACATATACGTATACATATACGTATACATATACGTATACATATACGTATACATATACGTATACATATACGTATACATATACGTATACATATACGTATACATATACGTATACATATACGTATACATATACGTATACATATACGTATACATATACGTATACATATACGTATACATATACGTATACATATACGTATACATATACGTATACATATACGTATACATATACGTATACATATACGTATACATATACGTATACATATACGTATACATATACGTATACATATACGTATACATATACGTATACATATACGTATACATATACGTATACATATACGTATACATATACGTATACATATACGTATACATATACGTATACATATACGTATACATATACGTATACATATACGTATACATATACGTATACATATACGTATACATATACGTATACATATACGTATACATATACATATGCATATGCATATGTATATGTATATGTATATGTATATGTATATGTATATGTATATGTATATGTATATGTATATGTATATGTATATGTATATGTATATGTATATGTATATGTATATGTATATGTATATTTACAGTTACGCCATGTCCCCGGAGGAGTCCGAGGGGGAGGAGCTATCGTTTGACTCCCAGTCCTCAGTCTTGGTCGTCACATAGTCTGAGGCCTCCTCCTCCTCTGACCAGTCAGAGGAGGACAGGTCATTGTCTGTTGTGTTCTTTACTGCTGCCTCGGGACTGCCAAGGTTGTCAACCTGAGAGGAGACCGCGGGGTCTGTTGCTTCACACGCTGCTTCACTTCCTATTGCGTGATGACCTACGATTGCTGCTGCTACCTCATCCGCTGCATCACTTCCAGCTGCGTCATCACCTGCTGCCGCTGCTGTTGATACTGATGCTTCTGCCACGTCTGTCGTGATCGTCACCTTAGGTTCACCACCTGTGTCTACTCTTGCGGAACTTCCTTCTCTTGACTGTCTGGGACCTTGTCCACCATCACCGGGCACCGCGCACCCTGTAGCAAGCTGTATTGCACGAGCTGCAACAACTTTGGCTGGGAAGAGGGCAGGTGGGTTTGTGCACGGCCTAGGCCAATGTCCAGCCAGCCCACAGTGGCTGCAAGTGTGTTTCCTCTTGTGCGGCTCATACCCGTCCTTCCGCTTAGACTTCGACCTCCCAACACCACGCTTCATGCCTGGCGGGCCCCAAACTTTCCCAGCGTGTTGCAGCTCCCGAAGATTCACCCCAGGCATGGGGTGATGGTAGGTCCTCTTCCATGCCATTTTCTTTAGGTGAATGTCCACGTACATCTCCGGGTTGACACCAACATGAAGGAGAAGCCTGACCGCGTGTTGATGTGGATAGCTGTACTCGGCCCACTGGCTGCAGCTGCACTTCTTTGCGTTGTAGTCCACCTCTCGCCCAGACAGGCTCTTTGGACCCAAGACGGTCCCAGAGAGAGGTCCAACAAGGATGATGCCATACTCCCTTGCCTTCTGTGTGTAGTTTTTTACCTTACCGCCGGCGAAGGGGGCAGGCGTGATTTTGCTGTCTTTCATCAGCTTCCACCATTCTGTAAACAACTTTTGTACCCACACGTTAAGCTAGGCAACGCAATGAAAGGGGTACAGATGGCGGAGGTCCATGATGCGGGCGTTCAACGACTCCACCACACTGCTAGTCGTTTGTCCGCCAAATATCACGGGGATGTATACCCTACTCCACCTGTCCATCGCGATGCCCGGTTCTACTTCTCTGCCGAAGATGTACTCCAGACCCTGCTTGGATGCCTTTGACAGTTCTTCCTGAGTGCGCTTGAACTCCCTGGTGTTGAAGGCGTGCGCGAGGCTCCAGAAGAGGTCAACAACCACGCAACCTGCTCTGGACTTCATGCACACTTACTGTGTCGCGCACGGTAAGTGTGCGTGGCTCCAGGCATCTCATGGACCACGACAGCAAAGAGCCTGCCGCCACGATCACAGATGATGGCTCTTCCATGCTCTCGTGCCGTGGGATATGCCTGCGACAGCTGCTGATCATCTAAACTGTCAATGCGCCGGATAGCAACGGTCTAGAAAAACGGGTCCCGACATGGGAGGCCGCCAACCGCTCTTGGTATTGCAACCAAGATAACATGTCACCCTCGAACAAAGGATCCACACTTTAGGTTTGTTTGTTTTGCAACCTCACGAACTCCGTATGTTGGTGTTTATTGTCTACCTTTGATTGGACACTCCATGAGGAGTCTCAAAGGCAAGAACTGTAAATGGATGCATGCAAGGTACAGGCTTTTGTACTTGCAGAGCTTTGCTACAGCTTCTACTTGCAGTGGTTCCACTGGAGCCAACCTCAACCTACAGTCCTACTTGGCGCGTCCTTAGACTGCCAAGTGTCATCCTCAAGGCAAGCTCTAGTAAGCTTCCTAGAAGCTTCCTATCCCAGTTTGGGCCACAAAGAAAAGTGCGGCCGTCGCAGGGCTTGAACCTGCGACCTCTCGTTTGAGACTCCGGTGACTATTCAACCAGGCCAAAAAGGCATGGTTCCTTTGATGAGCCACAGGGGATATACCCATCATGGGCAACGCATTCCTGGCCCATCTCAGAACAGACCAAGGGGACGTATGAATGCCTGCCAATGCTGGGGCCCAGGATTGGCCACGAATCTGCTCACTTGTCCCATAGCATAGCAGATGTCTGGACAAGTCCCTACCATGGCGTACATGATGCTACCCACGGCAGACTGGTAGGGGATGTCTTGTATCTCTCTTTGTTCTGCTTCATTGCTTCACGACATGGAGGCCTTCAGCATTGTATCGGTCGTCATTGGGGTGCTAACAGGTTTGCAGTCTTCCATGTGGTAGCGTTTCAGTACCTTACTGATGTACTTGGTTTGGTTGAGTTCGATGGTGCCTGCTACTCGGTTGCGGTAGATGGCAATCCCGAGGTAGTACTCGAGAGGACCCATGTCCTTCATCTTGAACCTTTTGCTGAGGTCAGACTTCAACTCATCCAACAGCTCGACGGAAGGCAAGCAGATGATCAGATTATCCAGGTACAGCGCAACCAGCATCAGCCCTCTCCCATCATCGCGCACGTACATGCTCGGGTCATTCTGGCAATGCGCAAAGGAGAGGCCGGTCATGAAACTGTCCATCTCTTTGTAACACATCCTTGGGGCCAGTTTCAGCCCGTAGAGCGCTTTCACCAACTTGGACACCTTGCCCTTGGGAGCTTTGACTCCTTCTGGCACCTCCATCAGCACTTCCTTGTCAAGCTTCCCATAAAGGAAAGCTGTCCTGACATCCATCTGGTGTATCTCCAGGTTCTTTGCGACTGCAATGCCAAGGAGAGAGCGGATGGAGGCAAAGGTCACGACGGGCGCAAACGTCTCATCGTACTCGGAGCCCGAGCATTGAGAGAACCCCTTAGCCACTACTCTTGCCTTGAACTTGTCGATGCTGCCGTCTTGCTTCTTCTTCACTCGGAGGACCCACTTGGATCCCACCACGTGGGCCTTGTCGGGTCTATCCACAAGCACCCATGTGCCGTTCTCGGCAATGGACGCGAGCTCGCTATCCACTGCCTCCTTCCACTTGGCCGCATCTGGGCCATTCATGGTCTCCACCACTGTGGATGGCTCTCCCTGAGTTATGCACGACCAGCTAAGGCCGGTCTAATCCTCATCGTACCGCAAAGGTGCTTTCTTTGGTCACAAACTACTCCGAGGTGCTGGTGCGGCTTCTTGCTTTGGTGCTGGTGCTTCCATGGGTGGTGGTTTATTGTCGTCGTCGTCGTCGTCAGGAGAAGAGTCGTCGGACTCCAAGTCAGACTCGGAAGCCCCGGACGCCTCGTTATCCACGTCCATGTCAGATGTTGCATCATCCTCCGCAGTTACTCTCCCATTCCCACCACCTGTTGGCAAAGCGAGCTAGTTGTCGGGTGCTTGGTCTCTGGACTCAAGCAACACTATCCACTCTCTCGCTTTGGGAGTGAGGATCGGGTCTAGCCGCTCTCCCTTTCCAAGGGTGCGTTCGTCGAACACAACGTCGTGGCTCCTCACGAGCTTGCCTGCTGCCTGGTCCCAAAGCCGATAGGCTTTGTGTGACGTGTCGTGCCCAACCATGATGCAGTTCCTGAAACATGCGTCAAGCTTGTCTCCACCTTCTCCCGTCTGGATCTTTACCCATGTAGTTGACCCGAACACCTTCAGATGAGATGCGTTGGGTTTCTTTCCCGACCATGCTTCTTGTGGGGTCTTCAGCTGCTTGTGGTGCTCCTTTCCACGCTTCCGCAAGGCGGTTGTTGGTGTGAGATTTAAGAGGTAGCAGGCCGTTGTTGCTACTTCTGCTCAAAAGCGAGGTGGGAGCTTGGCGTCAAAGAGCATGCTTCGCACCATGCCGAGCAGGTCTGGTTCAACCTCTCGGCCACGCCGTTGCTTTGGGGGTTGTAAGGGGTGGTTTGCTCGTCGCGGATGCCATGATGCTTGAGCCAATGCTCGCATGCCTCGTACTCACCCCCATTTTCACTTTGGATCATCTTCACTTTCTTGGACGTTTGCCGCTCCACCATGGTGACGAACTCGAGGAGCTTCTCCTTGACCTCTCCCTTTGTTTTGAGGAAGTAGATCTACAACTTGCGGCTGTGGTCGTCAATGAAGGTCAGGAAGTACTTGCTTCCTCCGTTAGACGGTGTGCAAAAGGGTCCACACATGTCGCTGTGTATCAGCTTCAACACATGCTCTGCTCGTTGACCTCCTCTCCCAAACGGCTTCTTCTTTGCCTTTGCTTGGAGGCATGGTTCACACAATGTACACCCTTCGCCATGCTTCATGGTGCACCCTTCCATTTCACGGACTACCTCTTGCTCTTGCATCTTCTGCAGCGTGTTGTTGGCCACGTGGCCGAATCGCCGGTGCCACAGCACAACGTCAGTGTCCTTGGTTGATGTGGCGGCCGCAACGGTCGCCGGCGGTGCATCCTTTGGCTCCGGTGCCATTGTCTTTGTGGCATATGTGAGTCCCTCATCCGACGCCTTGGTGAATTTGGTTTGAAGCACATATAGGCCGTCGGCTCTTGGAACTTGAAGCATGAGGTCATCTTTGGTGTACAAAATCTAGATGTCCTCATTTTTTAGGGCCACCGCTTCCTTGTTGGTGAACACCACCGTCATGTTGTTGTCGGTGATTTGTGAGACAGAGAGCAAGTTGGCTGCGAAGGAGGGCATGTACACCACCTTTTCAACGTTGACAGCCTTCTCCGCGCCGTTCACGTTGAACGTGATCACCTTGTCCCCTTCGCCCATGGCTTGGACGACGCCGCCGTTTGCACACTTGATGCGCATGACAGATTCGGCCATGGAGACAAATCCACCCTTCTCTTTTGATGAGAGGTAGTTGGTGCCCGAGTCAAGGGCAAATGCCCCGGGCCTAAGGATCGCTGCCCCCTTCATGGGCAGCCCCTCAGCCATCAAATTGGTAAGCTCCTTCTTCTCCTTCCCATCTTCTTTCCCGCCTTCTTTCTTGGGACTACGGCAGTCCCTAGCCCAGTGCCCAGCCTTTCCACAGTTGTGACAGTTGCCGGGCTTATTGGAACTCTTCCCGCCACCATTGCCTTTCCCTCCACCGCCACCACTTCCATTGTTGCCTTGACTGGAGCAAGAGCTTGCACCTTGTCCACCAAAGCAAGAGGCATAGGCAGAGATGTTTGCCTCACTACCACTGCGTCCCATGGACTCGTTGCGGACGTGTTCGGTGACATCCTCATACGTCAGATCTGCCTCCTTCCAACTGCCAAATACGATGATCAAGGACCCCCAGCTTTCCGGCAGCGCCATTAGAAGGATCATGGCACTCATGTTGG
Source organism: Penium margaritaceum (assembly GCA_023375785.1). Taxonomy (NCBI): domain Eukaryota; kingdom Viridiplantae; phylum Streptophyta; class Zygnematophyceae; order Desmidiales; family Peniaceae; genus Penium; species Penium margaritaceum. The sequence continues at coordinate 182,628 of SZWC01002746.1, forward strand.
AGTCGAGATTCCATTCCATTTGCGGGACCTCTTACAGCACGTTGTTGAACGATTGCAAAAATGCGGGTATCGATTCTCCTTCGCTCACCCTCATCGACATCAAGATTTGGAAGATGAGGAGTCGGTTTGCTATTGCATTTGATTGATGCATGCGTGCAAGTTTTACGTAGGTCTCGGCAGCCAACGTGCATCCTGTGGTGTGGGAGTATTGACTCTTGTTGATGGACGCCACAAGAATGGTGAGAGCCATGTTGTTCTTCATCGTCCATGCTGCAAGGTCAGGCGCATGCGTCGTCACCGTCGCATCGGCGGGTGCTGTCTCGGTCCCTCTTAGGATGTGGAGGTAGCCACGCACGTTCATGACAATCTCAAACTGCCATTTCAACAAGGGAAAACCTGTCCCCATGAATTTGGACATACCCGCCTCAAGGCGGGCTTGAGTCGGATCCACCATTTTTGGCGGTTGCTCGTCTTCTCTGCTTCGGTGCTACTCTACTTTGTTGAGGCCGATGAGGCTGATGAGTCTGCTGACTGCGACCGTTGTCAAAAGGTGCAGTTGGTTCCGTTGCATACCCCTCCCGCCGATGATCGCCTAAGGCGATGATGCCGTCGTGAGAGAACGGACTCGGGGTCGTACCACCTTCTAAAAAGGGGTAGAGCTTAATCCCGTTGGGGCTCAAGGGCCGTGTCCAACATGGACAGAGCTGTTCCTCGTCCCCTAGTCCACCACGTGCGCGCACCCTACCTGAAGAAGCCAATGGAGCCGATAGAGTAGATGGAGCCATCCGATGGTCGTGTCCCTGTTGTACCTGTTCGTCCTGCAAGACCACGCGGTAGTCGGTCTTGGAAACGTGCCTTAGAACCAGTGTGTGTGTGGGCCCATAACCCTTTGTCAATGCGCTGGATAGCAACGGTCTAGAAAAATGGATCCCGACATGGGAGGCCGCCAACCGCTCTTTTTATTGCGACCAAGATAACATATCACCCTGGAACGAGAAATCCACACTTTAGGTTCGTTTGGTTTGCAAACTCACGAAGTCCGCATGTTGGTCTTTAGTGTCTACCTTTGGTTGGACACTCTATGAGGAGTCTCAAAGGCAAGAACTATAAATGGATGCATGCAAGGTCCATGCTTTTATACTTGCAAAGCTTTGCTAAAGCTTCTGCTTGTAGTGGCTCCACTGGAGCCGACCTCAACCTACAGTCCTACTTGGCGCGTCCTTAGACCGCCAAGTGTCATCCTCAAGGTAGGCTCTAGTAACCTTCCTAGAAGCTTCCTGTCCCAGTTTGGGCCACAAAGAAAATTGTGGCCATCACGAGGTTTGAACCCACAACCTCTCGTTTGAGACTCCGGTGCCTATTCAACCAAGCCAAAAAGGTATGGTTCCTTTTATGAGAAACAGGGGACATACCCATTATGGGCAGTGCATTCTTGGCCCATCTCAGAACTGACCAAGGGGATGCACTCCATAGAGCAGTGCATGCCTTGTCTGTATGTGTAGCTAGCCAGCTAGGTAGTGGACAAGGTGCATACTATTTAAACACAAACCACGTCCAATTCTCCTTGTCTTCCTGATTGCACAGTGTCCATGCCATGGACACCGAGTGGTTGCTGGAATCCCGGAATTGAACAATGAGTAGAACCTGATTGAACCCGTTTTTTGTAAAAGTGGCATCCATGGTGATGAGGCGACGCACATGGTCTAGCCTTCTGTACAGGTCTCGAGTGCCACGAAGGCCCGACGGGACAGCCCGTTCTTGTCCTGTTCAACGCACGCGAAGGTCCAGGGTTCCACTCGCTTCAACAGCAAGGCATACGTTGCATGAGTAGCGTTGTTCAACACAAGGGTCTTTCGCCAACCTATAGAATAGTGGGAAATAGGACATGAGAGGAAACGTACTAACCTCTGCTATATAGGCTGGGAAGAGCGACCACAAAAGCATTTTCTCCCCCATCAGCTTCTCCTGGGCCACCTTCTTTGAATCAGAAGGTGGCTCAGTCGGCACACCACTGGGTAGTGCAGTTTTTCTCTTGTGCGTACCTCAACAATCTACTGTAGCGCCTTTTTGTCGGTCGAGGGCTTCTTCGTCATCATCTACTCGATGTGGCGCAGTACCCATGCGGCCTGGTATGCCGGATCGCCCTTCTTGGTGGTGGGGGTGCACTTGTGGCCGTCCACATACTCGATCACGGTGACGTTGCCGTGCTTACGTTGACAGCGCGCCTTCAGGAGCCATGGGCAACCCGCGGTCTTCCACAGTCCGCAGTGGACTTTCAGTCGAGTTGGCTCACTGCGGACCCAGGAGAGAGGCATGTTGCGGTCGACGGGATAATCTTGAACAGCTTCTTGACAGGCCTCCTTGTTGCGGAAGGCTCGGCCATCAGGGAAATCCTTGCATCTTTGTTGGTCTTCTCCGGCGGGGCAGCGGAGTTTCCTCATTAGTAGACCTTGGAAAGAACACATGTAGTACAATTTCAGGCACATAGGGAAAACATTCACTACAACATACATGGTGAGGTGGCAAGCTGGCAGCGTACTTCGACATAGCAGGAGGTCCAACCCCGTAGAATGCGATGCCATTTCTACAGAGGTAGTGGGTTCAACCCAACCGCAGAGTAGCCACGAAACGGACGGACACGTCAACTCCCTTGAAGTCTCATTGTGTGCTCCTCAACTCGGTCTGGAGAGCACGGATTCATGCGCTCTACAACATTCACTTGTGGTCCTCCCACTTGGTAAACGGGAAGGATGACTTAGGGTGGTAGTGAGAGACAACAACCTCAAGAGGGCTGTCGTCCTCATCGCCCAGGTAGTTGCCTCAAGTGGCCGAAAATGTTGCGGCCATCTTGGCCGAAAGTGGGTGTAACAATGTTTGGCATGCGTCGTAATATGCATTGTATCCACCATCTGCACTTGGCATATCCACCCGTTGTTAGCGCGAGGAGTAGAGCCATCCCGGAGATAGAGGCCCGTTGCAACGAAGCGGCGACATTGGAAGGACATGACGAGTACACATGAACAATGGCTCAACGTTCACGACCCCTACACATGACGAGAGAGAACACCACATCGCATGGTGGTTGGCCGACTTACCATAACGACAACCGCCGCAAACCATGCAAGGAGTGTGGTCACGTACGGAGGGGGTACAAAAACTATTAATCCTACCATGCACCTGGGTCAGAAACACCAACGACGGGAAGCACGTCAGCGTCGAGCGAGCGACGTTGACAACATGTGGTATGTCCTCGAAACATCCACCAGGTGGCCCCGTTTGCATGTGGACGACAATTGGCAACATCCACCTGGCAACATTTTGCATGATCAAGATAAGCTAGGATTAGACACTATTCAGATGTAGTCGAGGTTCACGTTCGACGTCGCTGCTTTGTGTTTGGTAACGAGCCTATGTGATGACTGTTTGTGCATGAGGATGATGTCATCTTTACCTTGTTCGTCATGATTTAAAGCCCCCCTCCCCCGTTTGTGATTTGTGACGTTTCTGTAGACCTGTACAGTTTACTCTGACCACTCGGCCATGTCCATACTCGTGCAGATCCCTGATGCGGACCCAGGCGGTACCGGTGCGTCATCTGGTGGCGGACTACCAGCTTCGAGCTGACCGACGACCGTTCCAGAGCTCTGGACGCTACCCGGGACTTCCTGCTGTTTTTCTACAGCACGCAGGACTTTATCGGTGGACTGGCCGTGGGCCCGATTTGCATGTTTTTGCATTGTGTGTCCACCGTTTGGTTCTGGATGCATGCATGTGACCAGTTGTAGCGTTTGGCTTGTGATTTTGCACGTCTAGGTTCAGACGGCGTAGCGTTCTGACATGTGTGCGCAGCGTTATGACCAAAATAGTGGTGTTGGGCTGGTTTTAGGACAGATCTTGCACTGCCGCGTGCGACACCCGACGTGCGCAGCAGCAGGTACTTATGCCATGGACCTGTCATTTGTCATCTCTCTTTGCAAATGCTATTGAAGCATTTAGACACTTTGCCTTGTGTCCCCTAGCCAAACTCTTGCCGTTGCGTGCACGACCTGTGACAGTCGTCACCGTCTGATCAAGCACTAACGCCTGGTCAACGGGAGTTTTGCTAGGAAGCTCCTTTGCATCTTCTCATGGTATCAGAGCGGTGAGACAGTTCTCACTGAGCTGCACAGCAGAGACGCAGCAGAGCAGTAGCTGTGAGAGTCACCAGTGCAGCAGATCTACTGGGGCCTGTCGGAGACAGCCGATCGCCGTCGACGCAGCCGACACCCGTCATGTGAGACCGTAGCAGTGGCGTTGCCACCGTGCCAGCAGCAGCATAGCAGCAGAGCAACAGCAGCAGCAGCGGCACCGTAGCAGTAGCTACAGCAGCGCGTGGCAGCTCAAGTGAGTGCAGCCGTCGTCCGCAGCTACAGCAGCGGCCGCGGCAGCAGCAGCGAGCAGCGGCAGCGGCGGCAGCAGCAGAGCAGCAGTAGCAACAGCGGCGTAGCAGCAGCAGCGGCAGCTGCGGCGGCAGCAGCAGAGCAGCAGCAGCTGCAGCAGTAGTAGTGCAGCAGCAGCAACAGCAGCAGCAGCGGCAGCGCGTGGTTGCGGCAACGAGTAGCAGCCACAGTGTGCAGTAGCAGCAATGGCATTGCGCACCCGCTGTTGCCACTGCTCCACACGCAGCCACGCAGCTGCTACTATAGCTGACATCACAGCTACAGCAGCAGCTGAGCGAAAGCTGCTGCGCAGCCTCCACGCAGCTTCCGCGCGGCCGCCGTGGAGTGGCTGCACACTCACGCAGAACCGCGATAGAAACAAAAAAAAGGGGGAGTCGAGCTGACATCAGCATTTTTACCTACTGACATCATCAGGTCGTGCTAACGTCAGCAACCACCTGCTGACGTCAACACCATACTTAGCCAAATTTTTGGCCGGACAATCAAAAATTGCTAGCGTCTCAACTTCTCAAGGAACGCTGACGCTTTCGAAATCCGACAAACTTGACCTGTCGACCCATACTAAGAGGCGACATGGACTCGTCGGACAACAAGGAGCAGGCGACAGGTGATCCCTCCTCCTCCTTTTCTGGGGTCCTGAGCCCACGCTCGCAGGCCATTGAGGACCTGCGAAGCCAGCAGGTTGAGATGCGTCGCCTACAGCAGGAGCAGACTAATGCCATCCGTAGGCCGACTGAGCTTCTGCGTGGCCAGTCCACAGTCCCACGACAGGTTTCCGAGGGAGCTACCGGCATCGCGATCTCTACACAGCAGTCGGCTCAGGCACCCGTTACAAGAGCTCGACCTGACCCACCACCTCATGACCTCCTGGATGATGAGCCATTCATGCCAGGCATGCCAGGTGACTCTCCGGATCATGAGATTCGAGTTCTTCAGGAGCGCCTCTCTGAGCTGCAGACAAGCACCAGATCTCCTCGGATCCCTACGGTGCGATCATCACCCGACTATGCCGTGACTATCCCCTTTTAGGAGTCTTCCCCATCTCTCGTCCTCCTCGTCTTGCGGTTGCTCTCCCCACAGAGCGGCAACCCAAGGACTTTGAGACACCACCTCCACGTTACATAATTAAGGACGGCTTTGACTGCTGGGCGATCCTTTTTCAGGTCTGGGCTACTTCAGAGGGCGTGTGGCCCTACTACCACAGCCTGTATCAGCCTATAGACCCAGCACAGGTGCTGACAGCAGCTAGGGCGATGCGCGGACTCCTCTACGCCATGCCACGCGAGATCGTCATTGACTTCCGCCCCTTCCTTGGAGAGCTCGGCACAGGCACGGGCACTGACCCACGCGGGGTTTGGGATCTGTTCTTATCCCTGCTGGCTGCAGAGACGCATGCCACCCGTGCAGCACACATTCGTGCCTTTCACTCTCTCCGTCAGGGGCCTGCAGAGCCTGCAGCTGATTACTTGCAATGCGCCATGCGCATCTACACGCGCCTTGGGACCTCCAAAGGCACACAATTGTGGGCGCTCCGTACGATGATTCTTGGTATACTGACATCTTCACATGGTACAGCGACGCTGTCCTCGAGCCCTTTTCAACCACTCTGTAGCTTCTCCCTTGGATGCATGAGCTCTTCCTCCAGGTGACTTCAGCCCGCGAGGCAGCCGTGGCCCATCAGGAGACTTCCTTTGCTGCAACAGTCGTCGCATCACCACCATCATCACTCCTGCAATCTCTTTCTTCATCCTCCATCACGTCCTCATCTTCCTCCTCCTCTTCGGCCCCGCCTACATCCACTCAGACACAAGGTGTTACAGCAGTAGCTCAGGGGAAGAAGAAGAAGGGGAAGCGGGAACCAGGCTAGCACCAGTCACAGCAACAGTCGCCTTACAGTGGTAGCAGTGGACGTTTCGTTCACTACTACGACTGTGGAGGCGCCCATCACCACACCGAGTGCCAGTAGTCACTCGACTGGGCGCGGATTACTCGTGGGCTCCAGGCTGCATACGCCCTCCGTTCTACGTCCAGCACGTCATCATCAGGACGCATGGCGGCCACGACTGTAGTTGTTCCTGCTTCTCCACCGGCGAGTAGGAGCGATCCGGACCCACGCAACCGCACCATCGCTGAGCTTTGACACCTTCTGGAGCTCCGCTTTCAGGGAGGTGCGAGTGTGTTGTCACAGCCGAGTGATTCACCGACTGTCGGTCCGTCTGTTCTTGTGGCTCGGAATGACTCGTGTGGGGGGGCATTGTCGGCATGTGATGATGATGGACTTGACTGTAGAGATTGTATTCATGAGTCGCACCTTTGTGCCCTTCGTCGTTTCTCCCACCTGCTGCCCAGCGTCCGTCTGAGGCTGAGTGTTCCATTGCCCGTTGTACAGTGACGTCCTTCAGTCGTGATTCAGGTGGCACTTGGATCATCAATTCAGGTGCCACTCATCACATGACGTGCCGTCGTAGTGACTTCATTGTTCTTGGCCCTGTTGCGTCTATTCGTTCCTTCCGCACAGGCTCTGGTCAGTCCTTGCCAGTCCAGGGTGTTGGGGTCGTGCATTTCAATGGTCCGTCTGGCCCCTAGTATCTCTCCGAGGTATTGTTTGTGCCTGACCTTGAGCTCAGTTTGCTTTCTGTACGTGCTTGCACATTGATGGGACTCTATGTGGAGCACACTGCCGAGTCCGCGACTGTGACTGCCATTGACACTCGCAGCGTGGTTCTGCGTGCCTCTGTTGTGGATGACCTGTACCGTGTCTCCCGAACTTCTGCTCCTTGCTCCCCTTCCCCTTGCGCTCGTGTTTTTGTAACTGGTGTCTTGTCTCCTGAGCACCAGCAATTGCTTCATCGCCGTCTGTGTCATGTGGGCTCCGACGCTGTGTCGAAGCTCATTTGGACATAGCCCGCTCTCGGTCTTGATGCGGCCTCTTTCGAGAAGCCGCCCAAGACCGACTGTCTCTTCTGCGCCCAGGGTAAGATGCATCGCTACACCTACCCTGACTCTCGTTCTCGCGCACTTCGCTCTCTCGAGTTAGTACATTCGGACCTTCTTGGTCCTCTTCCTGTCGAGTCTTTGTCCGATAGGGGTCGATACGTCCTGACTCTGACTGATGACTTCACCCGGATGCGGTGGGTCTACAGCCAACGCCAGAAGAGTGACGCTGCTCTCGCGGTTCGCCTCTGGCTAGTGATGGCTGAGCGTCAGTCCCGCCACACACTGCACACCTTCCACTCGGATCGTGGCGGCGAGTTTCTAGGCGAGTTGGATAGCTTCTTCGCTGAGCACGGGATTTTTCACCAGGTCTCTGTTCCTGCTACTCCTCAGCAGAACGGTGTTTCTGAACGTTGGAACCGCACCATGGAGGATGTGGTTCGCGCTATGGGGTCTGAGTGCGGTCTCCCAGAGTCCTTCGTTTTTAGGGCTTTGCCTACATGACTTGGGTCTGGAACCGCCTCCCGCACAGTCCCCTTCCGGACCACGTTACACCGTATGAGCTCTGGTTTGGCCACCGTGCTGACCTTCATCTCGCTCGCGTTTGGGGGTCCTTGGCTTCCGTGTGGTACACCGAGGACCAGCAGGGGTCCAAGGTCTCACCGCGGGGTCGCTTGTGTGCCTTTGTAGGCATCTCCCTGCGATCGAAGGCCTGGCGTTTTTAGGATCCTACCCGCCGTCGCATTGTTGAGTCACGCGACGCTCTCTTCTTTGAGTCCCTTACCTACCGTCATCTGACGTCGATTACGTCGCTATCTGTCATGCACATCCCTACGCGTCAGGTTTCTCGCCGGATGGGGGAGTCTTTGCCTGCGAGCACCCCTCGCCAGGCTGATGTGTCCGTTCGAGCTCCCTCCACTTCACGTCTCCAGCTCTTCATGACCCAGCAATCATCGCTATTGGCCCAGAGACCTCTCAAGCACCACCGGCTTCTACCCCGATTGCCTCGCCTCCCTCAGGTACCCATGATCCTACACCTGTGCGTACTCCTCTGTCCGCCGGCACTCCTGCCTCTGTATGTGGCCCTACCTCACCTGCCCCTACTGTCACACCGAGTCCCGTGTCTCCCATACATACATCACCTCGCACGACATCACCAACTCCCTTGCCTCAGCCCTCCCCGGCTGTGATTGTGCCCGTTCCTGAGCCTGAGGTGCGTCCCTCGAGCCTTGTTTACTCCCATGAGCCTGGCAATCGTCTTCGAACATTGGACTCTGGAGCTTAGCAAGCGTTTCGCCCTGCACCCAGGCGCTCAACTCGTAGTGTCGCGAGTGGTGACCCCGGCACAAAGGCCCTAGGCCTGAGTGTCCGCACTGAGCACACAGAGGTACACCCGGCGTGTCCCGTATGGCACGATCTCGTCACTCGAGAGTTCCACATTGCTTGTGATGCAGCAACCGATCTTGTTGTCGTCAGACCTAGCACTGAGGCGTGCATTCTTGCCACATAGAGCTCTCCCTCTTTGGCGCCTGACCCGGGCATACTGAGGGAAGCCCTCTCATCACAGGATGCTGACGCTTGGCGTGCTGCCTGTGAGGACGAGCTTTGCGCCATCCGAGAGCACGGAGTTTACTAGCTAGTCGACCTTCCACCTGGGAGGAAGGCTATTCAGGTCAAGTGGGTCTTTCGCAAGAAAGTGAAGCCATATGGCTCACTGGAACGCCACAAGGCTCGCTTGGTCGTCAAGGGGTACTCTCAGATTGAGGGCATCAATTACACTGACACCTTTGCCCCTGTCGGTCGCATGACCTCAGCTCGAGCTCTGCTCGGTGTAGTGGCTCAGCATGACTGGGAACTACACCAGATGGATGTGAACAATGCATTCCTCCATGGCTTTCTGGATGAGGAGATCTACGTGGCTCAGCCACCTGGCTTTGAGGATGGCAACAAGGTCTGGCGCTTGCGCAAGTCCTTGTACAGCCTTAAGCAATCTCCTTGGTATTGGAACCAGGAGATCACTGGCACCCTCACTCATGCGGGATATGTACAGAGCGAGGCAGATCCCTCTCTCTTCATCCGCCGGACGCCTGAGCGATTCACCGCCATCCTGGTCTATGTCAACGACCTTCTGATCGCGTCTCCTTCACTGGAGGCCGTGAAGGAGGCCAAGGCCATCCTCTAGACTGCCTACAGGATGAAGGACCTTGGTCCTGCATCGGTGTTTCTTGGCATGGAGATCGCACGACACCGCACATGTCGTACTCTGCTGCTGCATGAGGCCCGATACGCACGTGTTGTGGAGGAGCGCTTCAGCGACCTCCTCGGCGCCGTGCCCACGGTTTCCATACCTCTTACACCCGACGGGCAGGATGCCCTGAAGGTGGACGATCCCACACAGCTGGGGGAGACAGTGGATGTGACCTTGTACCTCTGTCTCATCGGATCTCTGATGTACCTGGCCACTACCACACGTCCAGACATCGCATTTGCCGTCAACCTCCTTGTCCAGTTTTTGCAGGCTCCACGTGCTAGAGCCCTTAATGCGGTTGTGCGAGTGGTGCGGTACGTGGTCCCCACACCGTACCTCAGACTCTGCTTTCGCCGGCAGTGTTAAGTGGTCCTTGACGGCTACACTGACAGCGGCTGGGCCTGGAGCCCAGACGGACGCAGTCGCACCAGTTACGTGTTCCTGCTCGGTGGTACCGCTGTGTCCTGGCGCAGCGAGAAGCAGGGTTGCATTACACGTAGCTCATCGGAGGCAGAGTATTTCGCTCTGGGTGCAGGGGTTGCTGAGGCGGTATGGCTGCAGCGCCTGTTCCTTGAGCTGGGTCAGTCAGTACCCGCCATTGTGCTTCGTTGCGACAACCAGAGTGCTCTTGTCATTGCGAAGAACTCTGGTGTCTTCCATGCTCGCACGAAGCACATTGCAGTGGAGTATCACTTTGTGCGGGACCTGGTGGAGCGACACGTGATCTCCGTCATTTGGGTTGGCACTAACATGCAGCGTGCTGACTTCTTGATGAAGACACTAGCATGCGGACAGTTCCTGGTGGCCATTCGTTTACTCGAACTTCACCCCTTGCCTGAGAGTGGTTGAGTGTGAGGTGTTGTGGTGGCCATTCGTTCTGTCGTTGCACGCGTTGTTGTACTCGTTTCAGTGCTGCACGTGTATGGACATGCGTACCATCGGGTCATGGGGGAGTGTTGTGATTTGTGACGTTTCTGTCGATCTGTATAGTTTGCTATGACCACTCGGCCGTGTCCATACTCGTGCATATCCCTAATGCGGACCCAGGCGGTACCGGTGCGTTATCTGGTGGCGGACTACCAGCTTGGAGCTGACCGACGACCGTTCTAGAGCTCTGGACGCTACCCGGGACTTCCTACAGTTTGTCTGCAGCACGTAGGACTTTATCGGTGGACTGGCCGTGGGCCCGATTTGCATGTTTTTGCATTGTGTGTCCACGGTTTGATGCCAGATGCATGCATGTGACCAGTCGTAACGTTTGTCTTATGATTCTGCACGTCTTGGTGCAGACGGCGTAGCGTTCTGACATGTGTGCGCAGAGTTACGGCCAAAACAGTGGTTTTGGGCCGGTTTTAGGACAGATCTTGCATTGCCGCGTGCGACACCCGCCGTGCGCCGCGGCAGGTACTTATGCCATGGACCTGTCATTTGTCATCTCTCTCTGCAAATGCTATGGAAGCATTCAGACACTTTGCCTTGTGTCCCCTAGCCAAACTCTTGCTGTTGCGTG
>SZWC01002747.1:21955-34146 GCA_023375785.1 Penium margaritaceum
ATGTATCGCAATTTGTAGAATCGCGATGCCCTCTCTTGAAGTATTGGGTACCTTGTATACTCGCGATGCTTTGTCTGCGATGCCTGGACCACACTCGAAAATTCACAGGGGTCCGGTTCGAATTTGCATATACCCAAGTTTGGAACTCTTCTTTCATGTATCCCAGTCACCACTCTAGTACCAGAGTGTAAAGCACTCATTGGCTGGCATGTTTCATGCCATCACATTGCTGGCATTCATGTGTGGATCCTTGAAAATGTATCTTTGCCACCTAGAAGCTGCATGCATTCTCGCAATCCTGTCCAAGTGCAAGTGTTTCATTTCCAACCACCGATTTCAGTGCTGTTGAATGTGACTTTGAAATTTCACGGTTTGAACTCAGTTCTTGAGTTCAAACCCTGAGTTTTCCATATATTATGTCATTTATCGCTGACAGCCACCCGCCGGCCGCGGGTGGCTTGTCAGCGAACCGCCGACAGCGATGACGTGCCGTCGGCGTTGGATGGATCGAATGCATAATGCACTCGATCCGTTCCCCCCTCCCCCCCACACCCGTTTGCCAGTAATGCCTTACCGAATGATGGCCGGAGGGGTGGGGGGGAGGGGGGGTGTCCGCGGCTTACCGAGGGGGTTACTCCTCGACAGGCAGCGACACTTCCGCGGACCTGACTGACACGGCGAACCACGTCGTCTTGGTGACGCGCACCAGGATGGTGCGCGTCAACAACAGTGAGCTCAACGCAGCGAGCCCGCAATGGGTCAACCGCACCACCCATCGCCTCCAGAGGTGCTAGTTGTCGCGATTTTGCACTTAGGCAAAATCGCTGGTTAGCCGAAGTAGGCCACCCACCACCATGACCCAGGACGCAGATGACGACACGCCACCACCACCACAAGATGACGAATCCTCTTTGTCATCCGGGGAAGAAGAAGTTGATGACAAGCGTAAGAAGAAGCCCTCCGTCGTGTGGACATAATTCAAAGTAATCAAGGGGGTGGTGGAGCGGAAGGCAAAATGCCTCCTGTACAACAAACGGCCAGAGGGGTACTCCCTCAAAGATGGCAACACCTCCAACATGTGGAAACACCTGCGCAACAGTCACAAGCAGCAGTACAAGGAGGCGAAGGAGCAAGACGCGTGGAACCAGTTGAGTGCCGCCACGGCAAACGCGGATACCGTCGCGGTTGAGGCTGCCACTAAGGCCGCAGGTCCAGAGAACAACATAATTGCGCGAGGCGTGACTGGGGTTGGCGCAGTTTTCAACAAGCGCTACTTCCAGTCGTGCATATGGAAGCACGTCACCGACAAGAACGTCTCGTTCTTGTCGATGGAGTCGGACTGGCTGGAGGTAGCATTTCTCCACTGCAACCCAAGTGTAGAGTTGCCAGGACGCATGACGATAAGCCCGCAGATTGCTCTTGCGGCCACGGCTTTCAGGGCGCGGATAAGGAAGCAGTTGGAGGGCGTGGAGTCGGCCATCTCTTTCACCACCGATGGGTGGAAGAGCGACGCCAACATGAAGTACCTGGGAGTGACGGCTCACTGGGTCGTTGACTACAACCTCATGGACTATTCCCTCGCTTTCCCGGCCATTCCTGTGAGTCCAACTGCGGAGGTTCTCTTTGAGGCACTGTCGCGGGCGCTGAAGGACTGGGGGTTGTGGGATCGGGTTTTCTGCCTCACCGTAGACAACGAGAGCACCAACGACTCGTTGATCGAGAACTACATCATCCCTCAGCAGCCGGCCTTTGCCAAGGCCGGCCACATCCGCTGCCTGGGCCAGGTGATGAACTTGGCCGTGCAGGACCTTATCAAACTGCCGCAGGTCGCTGCGATTGTGTCGAAGTGCCACGCAGTCGCGGTGTTTGCCACGCGCAGCACACCACGTGAGCAGTCGCTCATTTCACAGGTGACTGCTGCTGGGCTCAAGTACGAGTCCCTCCACCTGGACACGGAGACCAGGTGGAACTCAACTCTTGACATGTGTGCGCGGGTGTTCAGGCTGCGGGATGTGCTTGAGGGGTGGCTGAAGGGATATGGACGGGACGGTGTAGTGCTGCTCCCCACGTTTGAGGAGTGGGAGCTTGTTGCTTTGGTCATTGTCATTCTGAAGCTGTTCAATTCATACACGGACACAATCAGCGGGAGCAAGTACCCCACGCTGTCTCTGGTCATCCCCTTCTACGACAGCATGCTGGACAAGCTTGCAAAGTGGCTAGTCAAGTCAACAGCAGCCGAGCGGAAGAGCAAGCAGCGCGGCAAGGCAGGAAAGCTCAACAACAAGGAGCTTATGCTTGTTGGCATGAAGGGAGGCTTCACGGACGCCTCCAAGAAATTGGAGAAGTACGCTAGGCTCTGCACTGATTGCCATCTTCTGGCAACGGCATTGGACCCGCGGTTTCGCCTGCAGCACTACCCAATCCCGCACAAGCTGAGGGGGGTTCTGATGCCCGCCGATCTGGAGGTGCGCTGGACGGAGTTGTTGCGGCCTTATCACGAGAAGGTGGAGGCTGAGCGTGAGGCTGCTGATACAGCAACATCAAGTCAGGGCAACACCACCACCACCANAGCAGCGCGGCAAGGCAGGAAAGCTCAACAACAAGGAGCTTATGCTTGTTGGCATGAAGGGAGGCTTCACGGACGCCTCCAAGAAATTGGAGAAGTACGCTAGGCTCTGCACTGATTGCCATCTTCTGGCAACGGCATTGGACCCGCGGTTTCGCCTGCAACACTACCCAATCCCGCACAAGCTGATGGGGGTTCTGACGCCCGCCGATCTAGAGGTGCGCGGGACAGAGTTGTTGCGGCCTTATCACGAGAAGGTGGAGGCTGAGCGTGAGGCTACTGATACAGCAACATCAAGTCAGGGCAACACCACCACCACCAGCACCAGTGGTGCAGTGGTGCAGTGGTGAGTCACTTTTGCTGTTCATTTCCGTTGCCTAACAGTGTTTCCAGCTGTTTACCTTTTTGTATGTATTTTTAACCCGGGCTCCCTATTAAAAAAAATGTTTTCTTTGCATTGCATGTATTCATTCTTCAGGTTAACTCACAGCAAGGCTCCAGTGGAGCTGCCGCCGGTGGTGGACCATCCTCCCAGGTGCTACCCTTGACTGTCCAATGTTGTTTTTTCCACAATGCAGCAGTTCATTTTCAGTTATGGTCAAATGCACATGTTTTGCATTTACGTGTCTGCATGTATTGTAATGCTTTACTTAGACCTTTTTTACACTGCCTTCTGCAGCTTCGGTTACGGAGCTGTGCAGTTTGTATTGTATGACTTTTCCATGTTGCTGTTTAGGACTGGAGCTTGCTTCAGCATGTAACAAATGGCACCTGCATGCATGTTTGACACACATGCATGTGTTTGGATGCTGCAGGCTGGCACAAGTCGCAGGCTGAGGCCCCGCCCTCCGACAGAAGACAATGAGCTCATGGAAACTGCACTTGCAGACCCGTACGGCAACATGTTCATTGCGCAACGACTGGCTGAAGTGGAAGCGGAGGAGGTGGGCACGCTGGAGACGGAGGTCTCAAAGTGGGCTGCCCTCGAGAACAAGGAGCAGAAAACCAAGGTGCTGAAGTACTACAAGAAGGTGGCAAAGGCGTTCCCAACGTTCCACCTCGCAGCCATGGACCACTTCGGTGTGCCTGCCACGTCGACACCATCGGAGCGGCTCTTCTCCTTGGGACGCCACATCGTCACCGACTTTCGGCAGTTGCTGGCGCACCTCACGGTTGAAAACCTCCTCACCATGAAGAGCTGGATCAACAAGCCGAACTTCCGCCACTTTCCGGTCAGCCCGCATGGCGTCGTGGCGGAGGAGCTCATCACCGAGGAGAAGAGGATGAACGATCTCCGCAAGAAGGCGGAGTTGGAGCAGTTGGTGGGTGAAGCAGCAGAGATGTTGGAAGGTTTGGAGATTATTAGAGTTGAATGACGACAAGGAGATGGAAGATGCAATGGGGAACGACGTGGAGGATGAGGAGGAGGATTAGAGTAGTAAAATAGGTTTCAACTTCAGTCCATTGCAAAGCTTCTGTCGTTCCATTAATAGCAATGATACTTGAAATCTCCAGTGTTTGTTGCTCTCAATTGCTCTCTGAATATTGATGCAAAGTAATGCAATGAATTGCATATCTGTTTATAGTGTTGAAACTTTCATTCAAAACATGCAGACGATCCACACATCGTGTCATGTGAAGTCTGGTTGAGAACAAATAATGTACACAGGTTTTTTGTGCTGTGAAACATGACAGTAGCACTATGATAGAATTGTACAAGTGAAAATGGCCACAGGTCTGTGTAGCTACACAGGAGCATTTGAAACTACAATAATTGTACATCTGCAGAAAACCTGACCATGACGTTTCATCGCAACGTGACACATATGATGTCATATGTCAGAAACTTGGGCACCGTTTATGGTATGATAGATGCAATCACTGTCCCATGACAATCTGGTGGAATCGTTATGGATCGCAATACTCCACGGAATCGCGATGCTTGGCTTGGGTATCGCGATTCCGGTTCTGCCCCATGGCCCCGCCTCACAATCCCGATTCTGCTCAGCGAATCGCGATTCAGCATCGGTGTGCACCCTTACTCGCGTATTGACAAATTGAGCTCTTCTTGAGATGTAATGCTAAGGCGTTAGAAATCTTGAAGGTGAAGTGTATGCATGATTAAGTATGGGATGCATGACACATGTCAACAAAGGAAGAAGGTGTAAAAACCTTTGTGAGATTTTCTGGTTTCGCGGCTTCTCTGCCAGAGGTGGTTAGCTCAGTAGCTAACAAAGGGTTATGGACCCACCATGCTTCCGTAGCACTACTCTGATTATAACCAGTGAGAGCGCCTTCTCTCTCACCCAACCATGGAATCATTCACCCATCCTCAAGTTTGATGGAGAGGGATTTGTGCTCTGGAAGTGACAGTTTGAGATCATCATGGATGACAGAGATCTGCTAGGATATTTTGATGGAACTATTCCAGCACCGAAGGAAGAGGGTGCTGACCTTTTGGCATGGGTCAAGCTCAACAAGAAGGCTCTCTCCATTCTTGTGTCCTCCATACAACCCTTAGTCCTTTCACACATAAGCGGTTGTACAATGGCAGCCGTGGAATACGCCAAACTTAGCAAGATGTTTCAGTCCTCCTCACTTGCCAACCATCTCTTCATTCTACAAAACCTCATCAACATGAGGCTTGGTGAAGAGGAGGATGTCTGCGCCTTCATGCAAGTTTGAGACGCTCTTGCAACAAGCCTCCGACATGGGGTGGGACCTAAAATCCGATATGCAGGCCATGAGTTTTCTGAGGACGCTATCAAAAAGTTGGGACCCCATGGTAACAGTGATTGGAGGGTGGACTGAAGATCAAGTTTCCTACACCCCCGTCTCTGAGTACGTGCGGAATGAAGCCATGCGTCGTAGCAGCCGTGAAGCAAACATGGCTACATTTGCCTCATGGAGCAGCGGCACCTTCCGCAATACCTCCTTCTCTGGGTTCAAGGGAAGCAACAGCAATAGCAACAGTGGAAGGGGTGCAACGGGCGAAGGAAAATTCCATAACTATGGCAAGACTGGACACTGGTCTCGAGCGTGTCGTGCATCCAAGAGAGAGGAAGGAGACAAGGATGAATGGCAAGGGGTAAATGGTGGGAAGGATCCCACAAGCTTGATGGCTGAGTGTGCCTCCAACAAAGGGAGGACGATACTCAGGCCAGGATCCTACGGCCTTGACTCGAGCACAAATGAGCACACCACTTACAAGAAGAGTGACTTCATCTCTTTTGCTCCATGCAACAAAAACTTCAGAGCTGCCAACGACAAGGTTGATGCAGCTGAGGGGATTGGTGACAAGCTGGTCACAGTGGGTGTCAACGGTGGAGATTCCGACCTCAAGCTAGAGGGGGTGTTCTACTTGTCCTCCTTCACAGCCAACCTTCTCTCTGTCTCTAAAATCACTGACCATGGCATGACAGTGGTCTTTATAGAAAAGGAAGCGGTGATAGTCCCTACCAAGGATATCAATATCTCCTACTCTTCCAAGAAGGTTGTCGCACAAGTTCCTTGCATTGATGGACTCTATGTCTTACAGACCAAAACAACAACTTCAACAGTTGTATCTTTGGTCGAGAGTGATAATGAGGAGAATAGCAATGTAGATTAAAATGAGGAGGGACATGATGGAGCAGCGGAAGCACTGGCAGCAGGCAATTCGGCAACAAACCCGCAAGCAAATGTAACCACCAAGGTTTTTCATTTTAGCCTGTGCACGTCCTCCAAGAACCTATGGCACAGACGCTTTGGGCACGTTGCTCATCGCACATTGGAGCTCATGAGAAAGCTGGAGCTGGTGAGTGGGATGGAGCTAGGTGATGAGGTGGAGGGAGCCGGGATCATGTGTGAGCCATGCCTTCAAGGCAAGGCAAAAAGGAAACCCTTCAAGCGCAATGACACGCGTGCTCTCGCACTCCTTGACTTGGTGCACTCTGACGTGTGTGGTCCCTTTCGCATACTGTCAAACAGAAGCAGCAGATTTTTCCTCACTTGCATCGACGACAACAACCGCAAAGTCTGGATATACTTTCTTAAAAAGAAAAGTGAGGTGAAGGCGAATCTGCACGCCTTTGTCGCTATGGTTCAGCGACAGAGTCAAAAGAAGGTGATGGCATTCAGGACAGACAATGGTGGAGAGTACGAAGCCTGCATGGAGTGGCTCGAATTACAGAGGATTGAACACCAGAAAACTACCCCCTACTCACCTCAAAGCGACGGCGTAGCAGAGAGGATGCACCATACCCTCATGGGCATGACAAGGTGCATGCTCTTTGACCCCAAGCTACCTCTTACGTTCTAGGCTGAAGCAGCACGTACGGCTACCTACCTTGTGAACCTCACACCTGCAGCAGCTATGTGAAGGAGAGAGAAGAAGAAGTAGACACAACAACTAAAGACGCCGCAAGAAGCATTGTCAAGGAAGAAGCCGGATGCCTCACATCTCAAGCTGTTTGGTTGCACCAGCTTTGCTAAGGTCCAGGCCGGTGAGGGCCCTAGAAATCTTGATGCAAGAGCACAAAAGTCCATTTTCATCGGCTATGACAGCCCACAAAGCATATAGACTGTGGGACCAGATTTGTTGATTTTTTTTGCCCCCTGTTCAGTGTTGTAGGATGCCTCCTCCTCCTCCTCCTCCTCCTCCTCCTCCTCTCCTCTCCTTTGTTCCTTCCGACCTTCCCATGTTGTCCACGTTTGCTACACTGCATTACCATAGCGTCACTGCTACCGCTTCATAGGGGATGCAACATTGGCATGGCACATGCATGACCCTTGTGTCGCGTGATAGTGCTTTGCTATGCTGCGTTGTAGTGTGTGCTGCAAGGAGAGTCTGCCATCATGGCAGAGCTTAGGCTGCTGGAGAATCTTCCCATCTCCTTTGATGTCCTGCAGGTGAGTGTGCCCTCTCCCACCACTCCTCGTACTTTTGACGATCTTCCGGTGGACCGTGTGCCTGCCACCACCTCACTACCCTAACTATCCAATGCTGCACTGATAGGCGCCCTCATGCATCCACGTCCTCGCTGCCCCTTGTAGAGGTATGATCCCTGGATCCGTTGTGATGCGACTCAACTATGCTCTGTCTCATGTGAGATATGACGTATGAGTACACGATGTCGGAGAGTGGTTACCTTGGCCATTTTGTTGATTTGACCAAGTGAGAGGTTATGAGTTCGATCTTGGCCCCATGCACATCTTGGTTGTTATGGAAGCTTCCAAGAAAGAAGGCCTGTACCTTCTTGGACACTACATGGTTGGTCTGTCACCTTGACACTAGGATGCTTATATGTCAAGCCCACAGTGCAAGTCTATTGGTGATGTGGCACAGGCCACTTCCTCGGAGTGTGCTTTTGAGTTCTAGGATTGGATAGATAGCTTTAAAAGGACTTTCATTGCATGCTGATCAATCAACCCTTGCTTGATGCTCTCTTCCGTATTGAAGACTTGAGCTCTTCTTGAGATGTAATGCTAAGGCGTTACAACTCTTGAAGGTGAAGTGTATGCCTGATTAAGTTTGGGATGCATGACACATGTCAACAAAGGAAGAAGGTGTAAAAACCTTTGTGAGCTTTTCTGGTTTCGCGGCTTCTCCGCCAGAGGTGGTTAGCTCAGTAGCTAACAAAGAGTTATGGGCCCACCATGCTTCCGTTTCGCTACTCTGATCATAAGCAGTGAGAGCACCTTCTCTCTCACCCAGCTTCTCTGTTTGTGGGTCAATCATCAGCCATAGGGGAATTCAACGTATCTGCACCTTTCCACCTTGGGAGCTGAGATGAGCCTACATCAACCTTCATCAGCCCGCAACGACCAACGTGAACAGGGGAAGCAGTTGCCTCTTCTCACCAACAGCCTACATCGGCGTCAAACATAGGTATATCAGCATCAACAATAGGTGCAGTAGCTGTAGTAGTTGTAGTTGTAGGGATGGCAAGGATAGGGGAACCATGGAATCATTCACCCATCCTCAAGTTTGATGGAGAGGGATTTGCGCTCTGGAACTGACAGTTTGAGATCATCATGGATGACAGAGATCTGCTAGGATGTTTTGATGGAACTATCCCAGCACCAAAGGAAGAGGGTGCTGACCTTGTGGCATGGGTCAAGCTCAACAAGAAGGCTCTCTCCATTCTTGTGTCCTCCATACAACCCTCAGTCCTTTCACACATAAGCGGTTGTACAGTGGCATCCGCGGCATACGCCAAACTTAGCAAGGTGTTTCAATCCTCCTCACTTGCCAACCATCTCGTCATTCTACAAAACCTCATCAACATGAGGCTTGGTGAAGAAGAGGATGTCTGTGCCTTCCTGCAAGTTTGAGATGCTCTTGCAAGAAGCCACCGGCATGGATTGGGACCTGAAATCCGATATGCAGGCCATGATTTTTGTGACGACGCTACCAAAACGCTGGGGCCCCATGATAACAGTGATTGGAGGGTGGACTGAAGATCAAGTTACCTACACCCCCGTCTTTGAGTACGTGCGGAACGAAGACATACGTCGTAGCAGTAGTGAAGCAAACATGGCTACATTTTCCTCATGGAGCAGCAACACCAATTGCAATACCTCCTTCTTTGGGTTCAAGGCAAGCAACAGCAATAGCAAGAGTTGAACGGGTGCAAAGCGCCAAGGAAAATTCCATAACTATGGCAAGACTGGACTCTGGGCTTGAGAGTGCCGTGCATCCAAGAGAGAGGAAGGAGACAAGGATGAATGGCGAACGGTAAATGGTGGGACGGATCCCACAAGCTTGATGGCTGAGTGTGCCTCCAAAAATGGGAGGGCGATACTCAGGCCAGGAGCCTACGACCTCGACTCGGGCAGAAACAAGCACACCACTTACAAGAAGAGTGACTTCATCTCTCTTGCTCCATGCAACAAAAAGTTCAGAGTCGCCAACGACAAGGTTGAGGCAGCTGAGGAGATTGGTGACAAGCTGGTTACACTGGGTGTCAGCGGTGGAGATTCCGACCTCAAGCTAGAGGGGGTGGTCTACTTGTCCTCCTTCACAGCCAACCTGCTCTCCGTCTCTAAGATAACTGACCATAACATGACAGTGGTCTTTAGAGAGAAGGAAGTGGTGATATTCCCTACCAAGGAAATCAACATCTCCTACTCTTCCAATAAGGTTGTCGCACAAGTTCCTCGCGTTGATGGAATCTACGTCTTGCAGACGAAAATGACAACTTCAACGGCTGAATCTTCGGTCAAGAGTGATAATTAGGAGAACATCAATGTAGATTAAAATGAGGAAGGACATGCTGGAGCAGCGGAAGCACTGGCAGTAGGCGATTCGGCAACGAACCCGCAAGAAAATGCAACCACCGGGGTTTTTTATTTTAGCTCGTGCATGTCCTCCAAGAACCTATGGCACAGACGCTTTGGGCACGTGGCTCATGATTGATTTTTTATGGGCATAAAAGAACTAGCCCTCATTCATTTCAAGTGGTGATTGCCAGATTCATGTTAGCAAAGCAAAGTAATCCGAGTTTCTTTGTGCCTGAGAGAAATTCATAGATAGAGATTTTGGATTTACTGTAGTATTTCTCGTGGCGGTGGGCAGAGGTCAGAGCATTACAGGAAAGGAGAAGGTAAGTATTGATGATGATGCGTCTTGTAGGAAGAGGTGGGTGATGTGTACGCCATACCTCAACGGATTCTTGAATTTGGATTTGATTTGGGTCCACACGGTAGTCCAGCTGGGTTCTTGGTCCAGCTTGAGACCTAGGACCCATTGTAGTCGGTCAGTGATTTGGAAGGAATCGCAACGTAGCTGCGATGCATCAGGGCCAGCTGGAAGTATGAATAATCAGGAGGCGTGTGCCTTGAGGCCGGTGAGTTTTTTGCATTCTTCTCAAATATTTGTGGATTCATCCAGGACCTCCTGATCATCAATGAGCATTATTGTGTCGTTGGCATAGGCTCCGAAAGATGGGATGTGTTGTTTGCTGCGGATGGATTTTAGGATACGGGTTCTAAGATTCTGATTTAGTGGTTCCATCCATATAATGAAGATTAGGGGGGCTAGAGGAAAATCTCGTCTAGCTCCAAATTCTATTATGATTTTCTGTGACTCATGTCCGTTGTTTATACAACTAGTTTTGGTTTGTGTGAGTGTGGACCTAATTCAATGTGTTCAGATTGGGAGAAATCCCGTGGCTGCCATGGTTTGAAAAAGATGGGGTCTTTTCAGGGTGTTATACGCTTTTTCAAAGTTGGCCAGGATGAAAACTAGGTTCTCTTTCGAGTGTTGAAACTGGTGCTGGAGATCAAAAGTGCAAGAAAGGTCGTCTTTTATTTTTCTTCCATGTACATAATCCATTTTCTCCAGGATTATGATACGTGGGAGCACTTTCTTGAGTCTGGAGGCCAGAATTTTGGCTAGATTTTTTTTGCTCGAGTTGAGAAGGGAAATGGGTTGTTAACTGCTTAGATCAGTGTGGTATCCTTTTTTGGAAAGTAGTCGATTAACTAAGTCCGTGAAGGTGAGGTGGCTTGCCGGGTCTTCTAGAATTTCTTGGAAACGTTTTTGGAGGCATTGTGCAATGTTGAACGGGTTTGCTTGGTAAGATGCGGATGGTAAGCCATCTGGACCAGGCAATTCTCCTTTTGGAGATGGCCTGATTGCATCCAGAGTTTCTTAGTGCGTGATTGAACTTGAGTGTTGGGTTAGGAGGTGCTGTGGGACCTGGGGAGGTAGGGCATGGGAGGGCTTTCTTTTTCTTGTGGAGGTTGGGTTTAGAAGTAGAGGTAGAAGGAAGTTTCTACCAATCCCTTGGCCATGATATCACTATTTAATATGTTTTTTTTTTATATTTCTGAGTTCTTTGATAATCACTGCTTGTTTCCTAGTTCTGATATAGCTTGTTAGCACCTTGGATGGATTTTTGAGTCCCCAAAAAGAAAGGCTAGGTTAGCCATGTTGTATTGGTGGAGTTGTGAGATAAGGGCATACTTAGCAGGAGATTGCTCCACGTTAAAGGATGTTTAAGTTGTTGATTTCATCATCAGGGTTAGCTCATTTCTCTTTTTGGTCTTGAAGGAGGTAAGATTGTGTGATTTTGATGTCCTTGAAACGTCCTTTTGTTTTGTTTTATGTTGAATGTTTTCAGCTAGAGTTAATCACATAGTTATGAACTTCAAAACTAGTGTACATACATGGTTTCCTTTGCGAAGATTCCTAGAATTTTCTACAAGTTTTCCTTCATTTGGACACTTCATGAGCTGTGCACAACTGTGAAAGAAACGTTATGATGTCTAAAACATTCAGAAACTTCTCAGTTACGTTTTTTTTTACCATTCAAATACTTCTATTATTAAATGCTACAGTTTTGTGACATGTGTTAAAATTCAACTGATGAATGTGTCCAAAAATCATATTCATCGAAGTCCATTCAGAATACTTGACATAATGGATAATCCTACAGCAATGAGGAACATGTCGTCCATTCCCCCAACAACTTGTTTTTTGGGTACCGCGTCTGCGAAGTGGATTGGTGAGCACCTTGCTCGCTGATACTCCTCAAATATGCTTGCACCATCCTTATGTTTGCGATGAGTCCACCTAGTTTGCTTGCAATTAGGCCAGGTGAGGGCAAGGGGTACGCGGGGGGGGGGGGGGGGGGGGGGG
>SZWC01002747.1:43772-55017 GCA_023375785.1 Penium margaritaceum
TGGGGGGGGGGGGGGGGGGGGGGGGGGGGGGGAAGATGGGATGGGAGGTGAGGCAGCAGTGGCGGAGAGGGCCAAGATGGGAGAAGCGGGAACCAAAGGGTCGGGGGGATGGGTAACGGGAGGTGGGGTGGGCAAGGTGGACGGGGGAACACTGGGATGAGGCAGGGGAAGGAGGAGGAGCGGCAAACGTGGTGGAAAGGCCAGCAGGGCGAACGGGGGAGGAGGGACAAGGGCTAGGATATGTAAGAGGAGGTTCGAGGGTCAGTGAGGACCTGGCACAGTCGAGGCCATCGGTAGAGTAAGCAATGGCAGAGGTCGCAGGGGGAGGGGTACGGTCCGCACTAAATGTGATGTATGTCAAATGCTCAAAGAAGCGGACATGACATGACTCGACGATGCAATGCACGACTGGATCCCAAAACCGGTGCACACGGGAGTGAGGAGCAACATAGAGGGTGACACAGAGATGACTAGGCGGATCGAGCTTACCGGATTGTGAGGGCGGGAGGCAAGATAAACAGTTGGCATAGTGCCCCACACCACGGCCTGGCTAAGGTCCACGCGTCGACCAAAGAACAGCTGGAATGGCATGGTGTCAGGGGTAAGGGGTCCATGCAGAATCCGGTTCCACACCCAAGTGTGGTAGCGGGTTGCCTCAGACCAGAAACTTTGACCACGGTCAAGAAAACCAGCCTCGACCATCATGGTGCGGACGCCCTCAATAAGGGTACTATTCCAGCATTCTGTAACTCCATTATGCCAAGGAGGATATGGAGGGGGAGAGCTCGTGAACAACGCCCTCATGATCAAAGAAGGCCGCGGTGTCACCGAGGAACTCACCACCACAATCAGAGCAAAAGTGGACAAGCTGGTGACAACTCTTGCGCTGAGAAGACAAGTACCATGACTGGATGGTCGCTGCAACTTCGCTCGTTTTGTGGAGGAAGAAGACCCACATGAAGCGGTAGTGGTCGTCAATCAGGTTGAGCACGTACGTGGACACCGCTGTCATTTCGATTCCGACTATGGACACCGCATGCGTGTTGGTTTCGACTTTGGACACCGTTGTCGGTTCGCTTTCGACTATGGGCAGCGCGAATCTATCGACCGAAACGATGGACATATAACAACTCCGTCCAGAATAGATCTAGGTCTATTTTCTGATTGACTGGTGAGCTGAGCAACAAGCTCTACAGAGCTGGGGGGAGCTAGAACTTGGAGGGGTCTCCCATTGTTGCCCATTCTTCATTCCTACTAGGTCACTTTCAGATTTCAGCTGCTTTCTGGCGCTAACACTGGCGCGCGCTTTTCCAGGTAACAAACCCAGAGCATCCACACTTAGACTCCAGAGCGGCAGACTGAGGGGGCAGCAGACTAAGCAACGAGCGTGGAAGACTGCACGCTGCATCAACAACGTTGTTGCCCCAACCTGCTGCCTAGCATTTCTAGCTCCTTGTTACTTTGGGATCTAACTCACCTGAGCTGGGCTTACAATGTCGGTTTGTGTCCCACAGATTTGTTGTGACCTCTGGCCTCGCTACACACTCACCTCAATGATGCAGGTGATTGATGCTGGAGTGACACACACGCTCACGTCACCGCTCGCGTGGTGCCGGCTCACAGGAAGACTATCACGAGCCACAATCACAGGGTGCATCAGGGTTGCCTCTAGCACAGGCCTGCACAACTTGAATTATTGTTGACACTAGGGTTCCTAGTGTGACTGGGATTTGTGTCCGGGTTATATCCCTGGGTTTGCTAGGTTGCGTGTGCTTGAGGATAATGTGTGGGTGAGGTCCGTGTTCGGCTCTCGCTATGCGTGGGTGTGAGCAAGGATGGGCTCGTTGTTCGCCCGCTCGCCACACCGCTAGCCCTGCTCTTTGCTCTCTACCCCGTTCACCTTTGTCTCTCTAACCTTTCTCGCTACGCAAGAAACCATGGCGTTCTTGGCCTAGCTCGCTTCGTTCATGTCTCTCCCACTCCTCTCGCTCTCCCTTACACCAAGATCTTCTATCCTCTGGTATCAGAGAAGTGGAGAGAGAGGGAATCGCACTCGCAGATTGAGCGCTTGATCTTGGTGTGCGGCTGGTCTCCGCCGCCACCGCCGTTTCTGCCGCCGTTTCTGCCACGTGGAGCACTTTCATCTAGGCCCCACGTCAACTCACTGTCTGCTCCCATCTTGTGGCAGGCAGCAGCCGGAGTTACATGAGGACACCCCCGGGTGTGATCCTTATTCATGCCTACGTGACTGCTCCCATCCGTGGGTGCTGAATATCTGCAGCTGCCATGTCTACGGCAGCATCTCAAGCAGCAGCACCGTCAATCTCTCCTTCAGGCTCTTGGGTCGCAGCATTATCAGCTGCGACCACGACTGCAACAGCTGCGACTACGACGGCAGCAGCTGCACTGCTGAGCCAACACCCGCAGCCACTGCCACTGGCACTGCCACATTCAACGCAGCATCTACCGCAGATACGCACCCGCAGCAGCAGCAATAGTTACTGATGCAAGTTCGGCTGCCGTAGCCAGAGCAACTGCAGCCGCGGGCCTAGGACTTAGCACACCTAAGCACCCGTAGCAGCACCACCAGGCATAGTCTCGGCAGGTTCAGTATATGCATCTGCAACCGCTGGTGCAGGTGCAGTTGAGAGCCCTCCGTCGCAACACCAGTCGCCGTAGCAGCCGCGACAGCCGCAGTAGCCTCCCTCTGAGCAACCACAGACACGCACCTACAGCAGAAACATCAGTCACTGCTACGGGTTCGGCTGCCGTAGCCAGAGCAACCACAGCCGCATCAGCCGCAGCAGCTACATCCAAAGCTATTGCATTCTAAGCAGGAGCAGCCGTTCGCAGCCGCAACACCTGCATTGTAAGCAGTCACAACCATTCGCAGCTGCAGTAGCTACACTTTAAGCCCCTACCACAGTGAGGGTGCAGTCTCTGCATCGCCTCAAACGCATCAGCAGCAGCTACTGTGCAGCAGTGCCACACGTTGCGACGATCATCTAGCCTTCGTACTGCAGTGCCCGACCATGCCGACACTCCACCACTGCGGTGGTGCGGCAGCTGCCACGCTGGCGCATCGTGACAGCCCAGGCGCGTTCCCGTCTGGTGGATACCATGGAGGGGGGGCGCTGCCTTGCCGCGAACGTCGTCACAGAGGCATGAGAGATGACCGGGCGTCCGAGTCTGCCTCAGCATCGACTTCACGTCACCGTTCGGTAAGTGTCTCCCCAACCCCTTCATCTGGGGGGGATCACGTGCCGCGCGCCAACCCGGAGGTCACCGCTGCTCAGCTGTACGCAGCACTGCCACAGGACATCGTTAGTCTTGTTGGCGCTCTCACGCGTGCCACTTCGCCTATCATAGATGCGGCTGCAGGAGCTGTAGCTACATTTTCCGTAGCCGCTAGAGCTTCGCGCGCTCCTGTAGCAACCTCCGCCGGCCGCGCCACCGATGCGTACACAGAGGCCGCAGCCGTTGTTGGACCCATTTCTGTAGCCGCAGCTGACATAGGCACTCAAATCTCCGCAGCAGCCTCCGTCGTTGCTTCGACGACGACCTCAGCTGCATCTGCTGCAACTGCCGCCGTGTCGTCCATCCGTGCCTCTACGTCGGCCATCATAGCAGCAGCAGCATTTGGCCCATCTGCCAGCTCCAGCCTCGCCACAGCGACTGTTTCCGTTGCGGCTATCTTCGCCACGCTCGGTGCCGCCTTCATCGCCGGAGCTCTCGCTCTCGTGGTTCCATCCGCGTCTACAGTCGCCATCATTTCTGCAGCAGCCACAGCAACAGTCCCTCATCTCCTTGCCTTCCTGTGCAGCCCGTCCTCTTGATTTCCTTGGTGCACACTGGTTTGGCTTGCATTCTTCTCTTGCCTTCTGTGCGGTGGCTTGTCTTGTCTGACTTGGGGTGAGCTGTCCTGCAGCGTCATATTTCTTTGCCTCAGGCAACCCCATTTCTCCCACGCCCACTGGGGCTTGGGAAACTCTGCCAAAATCTGTCCGGCAGAGCCCGCACATTGTCACCATGCCCGGTGACGATGAGTCAGTCATTGCGGCACTTCAGCGCCAGCTGACCTTCACTCGCGAGGCCTAGCAGGAGGCTGAGGATCGCCTTAAGCTTGTCGAGGACAACTGCATTGCTTTTGCTGATGAAGTAGCTGCTATTGTCCTTCGACGCCAACCCGCC
The DNA here is from genome assembly GCA_023375785.1 of Penium margaritaceum. Taxonomy (NCBI): domain Eukaryota; kingdom Viridiplantae; phylum Streptophyta; class Zygnematophyceae; order Desmidiales; family Peniaceae; genus Penium; species Penium margaritaceum. Next base: position 47,964 of record SZWC01002747.1, read on the forward strand.
GTGTCTGCTGTTCCTCCTTCTGCCGCTGGCACCTCGCCTTCTTCTAGCACCTCTGCTGCTGCGCACACTGGCAGTGCCGCCACTGCTTCCCCTCTGCCTGCTCCTCGCCAGCATGACTTCTTTTCTCAGCCGCCTGCGTTTACCTCCCAACTCGCCTTCTCCTCTTGTGAAGTGCGCTTCAGCGCATGGGCTCAAGGAGAGCAGCTGTGGGAGTATTACTCTCCCGCTGTTGCTCCCTTCATACCACTTGCGTCCGAGTCCTCCCGGGCTGTCTGCGCTCTCATCGCTGGTGCCCCTGAATCTCTGATTGATGATTTTGGCACCTTCAACGCTGACCCTGCTGCCCAGGGCCCTGCTGACCCCATTGGCACGTACGCCATGCTACGTCGCCGTTCCACCGTCACTGGCCAAGCCGCTCAGAGCACGCTTACGATCGAGTTCAACACACTCCTCATGCGCGCTGATGAGACCGCCGATGCCTATTGGGCTCGGGGTCTCAAGCTCCTTCGTGAGCTTGACGACGCAGCACCTGGTCAGCTCTCTGTCATTCTGACCATGGTTAACGGTCTCATTCTTGAGCTGTTTGATTTTCTCCGCGATGTCAAAGCTAATGAGCTGGAGCGCCTTGACTCGCAGCCAGTCCCGTCCAGGTCGCCGCCTGGGATTGGTGCTCTCTGGGACTTTACATCCGAGCGCCTTGCTGCTTGGTGGACTAGTTTGCATAACAAGCGCCTTCATTACTTTGCAGTCATGGGTGTTGCTGCGCTCACCACTACTGCTACACCCTCATCCTCTGCTCCATCTTCCTTTGCCTCCACCGCTTCTTCTTCGTCCTCTCCTGCCTCTGCCCTTGCTTACCAAGGTAGTGAAAAGGGCAAGGGGAAGGGTAAGGGCAAAGGCAAGGACAAGGGTGCTACTACTTCCTCGAGGGTTCCGGGTGCGGTTGTGTGTTGGAACTGTGGCTCGACTGAGCACTCAAATCGGACCTGCCTGGCTCCACCGGACGACCTTCGCCTTGCCCGGGCCATGCACGCTCACTGGGCTCCCACCTTTGGCTCCTCCTCCTCACCCTCGCCCTCTGTCGCCGGTGTCCCATCGCGCTCCTCCACCCCGCTCCCGGCTCAGGCTCACGCCACCTCTGGTGTGCCTTCTCCGCCGCCTCCTGGCCCCTACCCCTGGGGCTGGCCACCTCCCTACGGGGCCCCTACATATGCTGGTTCCCCGTCATCAGCCTACACCTCTCCACCGTGATTCCCCCCTTCCTCCGGCGCGACTACCCCAGCTCCGCCGGCGTTCGTGGATGGTGATCGCGGTGATTGCGAGCGCCACCTTGAGCAGTCCCTCCTTCAGCTTCTCCGCCTCCGCGAGGTGAAGGTGTTGCACCGCTGGCTAGAGGTCTTGTTTGTCAGACTGACAATGTTCTTCGTGGGGATCCTCCCGGTCATGTTCTCGGTGTCTTGTGCGCGTCTGTCCCGTGGATTGAGCGTTGGCAGTCAGACTTCCTTCCTCATGGTCTCTCACTTTGTACCGTGTCTTCATCTTCCGTTGGTACTGTCGCCACGTCCACTGTGCTTCCCTCCGTGCGTGTGTCCAGTGGCCTCTGGATCCTTGACTCCGGGGAGGCCCATCACATGACGTTCGTGCGTTCCTCGTTTATCTTGCTAGGCCCTGTCGGTTCAGTCCGCTTTGTTTGTACTGGGTCCGGTCAGTTGCTGCCTGTTCAGGGTGTGGGCGTCGTGCGCTTTGTTGGACCCAGTGGTGCCCCGTACCTGCCTGATATTCTGTATGTGCCTTCGCTGGAACTCAGCCTGCTGTTTGTGCCATCCCTAGATGATCAAGGTATGGACTTCACTGCTAGCCGTGGTGTTGGCACTGTCTGTCTGTGCTCCTCCCAACGTGCTGTTCTCTGTGGCATAAAGTTCGGCAAAATCTATCGTGTTCCCTTGCATGCCTCCTCCGCTCCTGCCACCGGCGTCGCCCTTGCTCACATTGCACCCTCTCTCTCCCCTGACCTCGTCCGCCTCTTGCATCGTGGCCTTGGTCATGTCCACACCAACAATACTCACAGCATGCTATGTCTCCAGCCTGCTCTTGGCCTCTCGCCTTCCACCTTCTCTGCACCTTGCCCTGCTGATTGTCTTGACTATGCGCAAGGGAAGATGCATCGCTCTCCTTTTTCTCCTTCTGAGTCTCACTCTACACATCCCCTTGATCGTGCTCATGCGGATGTCATGGGGCCTTTGCCTCATGACCTTCTTGGTGACGTGGGTCACTGCGTCTTGTGCCTTACCGATGACTTCTCTTGCTTTCGCTAGGTGTTCGCTCTTCGTCAAAAGAGCGATGTCTGTTCTCTCATTGAATCATGGCTTGTTCAAGCTGAGCATGCATGTCAACGGTCACTGCGATTCTTTCACAATGACCAAGGCGGTGAATTTCTTGGTCCCATCACTCGTCTTCTTGAGTCTCATGGGGTGTGACTGGAGACGTCCGCTCCATACACACCCCAACAAAACGGTGTCTCTGAATGTTGGAACCGGACACTTGCCGACGGTGTCCGCACGCTTCTGTCTGAGTCTGGTCTGCCACCGCTCTTTACCTTCAAAACGATGACATGGGTCCGGAACCGTTTTCCACACAGCCCCCTATCCCGCACTATCACACCCTTTGAGCGTTCGCGTGGTCATCACGCCGATCTTCGTCTCGCTCGGGTTTGGGGTAGCATCACGTTTGTCTGGCTTTCGGACGATCTCTGTGAAGGGAAGTTGTCCCCTCGCAGTCGTCTATACCCGTTCCTAGGGGTTGCCGCGCAATCCAAAGCCTGGCATTTCTTGGAACCCTGTCCGTCAGCGTGTCGTCGAGTCTCACGATGCTCTGTTCTTTGAGTCAGTTTTCCTTCGCGATCTCAGTCGCCTGTCCCCTGCCTCCTCCCTTCTGCCTCTCTCTGTGTTTGGGGGGGCATGTCAGTCCTGCCGGTCCGGTAGTCCTTGTTGTCGCACCGCAGCTCTCACCCTCATTGCAGTCCTTGTCGTCCGGTCCTGTCCCTACCTTCTTTGCATCGTCGAGCCCCTATGATGTGTCGTCCAACCCCTCTGACGTACCATCATCTCCGGTCACTGACTCTGCCCAGTCTGCCTCGTCTCCCGCTGTCCCGTCCAGCCCGGGCTCACCTCCCATTACTCCTTCGCCCGCGGCTTCTCCCGTCCAGGTGTCTGACCGGCCTCCGCACGTCCCTCCTGGTGCTGCTCTTGTCTCACCCTTCATCCGGGGTGGACGTCTTCATGCCTTACCCAACCGTTTTAACACCTCCTTGACCTCGGCACGTCCTCCTCTGTCTCAGCCAGCCTACTCGCTTGTTCTCCCCACCGGCATGGACGCACTGGGCTTGGCTACTGGGATTGTCCATCCCAGTTCCGCCCTCGGCTACACGCTCCTCGCCTCTGAGCATGAGCGGGCCTTGGAAGGTGCTGCCTTGAGCAGTATTGCCGAGTGCCATGCCACGTCAGTCACCATAGCATTGCCCCTTGAGTCGATCACTGTGCGTCAAGCCCGTGCAGCCTCCAACGCCCAGCACTGGGAGGCGGCAATGCATGATGAGCTCAACGCCCTTGATGATCATTTAGTCAATGAGCTTGTCGATCTACCCCCGGGGCGCAAAGCCATCGATGCCCGTTGGGTCTTTTGGCGCAAGTACAAGCCCAACTGTGCACTCGATAAATACAAGGCACGCCTCACCGCAAAGGGATTCTCCCAGGTCCCGGGCGTCGACTTTGACGAGACGTTGGCACCGGTTGGGCGGTACACCACTGACAGAGCAATGCTGAGTCTCGTGGCTCACCACAACTGGGAGTTAGAGCAAATGGATGTGAACAATGCGTTCCTCCTCCCGGCTTTTCCGATGGCACTGACCGAGTCAAGCGACTGCGGAAGGCGCTTTATGGCCGGAAGTAGTCGCCACGGTGCCGGAACTAAGAGATCACGTTTCACTCTAGAGAAGGGAGGTTACCGACACGGTACGGTGGATCGATCACTCTTTGTCATTCCACCCTCTGCACCGTTCGTCGCTATCCTCGTCAATGTGGATGACCTGCTGATAGCATCGCCTAGTCAGGCTGTTATCCACTCAATAAAGGCGCTCTTGCAGTCCACATACAAAATGAAAGACTTGGGCCCTGCTCGCATCTTCTTGAGCATGGAGCTTGAACGTGATCATTCTCGTCGCACACTCCATGTTCACCAGGTTGCGTACGTCCGTAGTTTGGGGGAGCGCTTTGTCTCACTGCTAGAGTCCACACCCATTGCGTCCACGCCCATGACCCCAGCAGGGCAGAGACTGCTCAAGACACTGGATGTGTCTAAGCTGGGGGAAACAGTTGATGTGACCGACTATCTCCACGTCATTGGCTCACTGATGTACCTAGCGACTACTACCAGGGCAGATGTCGCCTTCTCCGTCAACTTCCTGGCCCAATTCTCCCATGCTCCTCGAGCCCGACACATGGAGGCCGCACTACGTATTGTCAGGTACGCTCTCTCCACTGCTCGCACTGGATTGTGCTATCACGCACAACCATCCGTCGTTGTGGACGGATATACGAAGAGTGACTGGGCACATGACACTGACGCACGCAGCCGTACAGGTTACATCTTCCTCATCGGAGGGACCGCCGTGTCGTGGAAGAGTGGCAAGCAGGGTTGTGTGGCCCGCAACTCCAGTGAGGCTGCGTATGTTGCTCTAGGTGCAGGTACTTGCAAGAGTGTCTGGGTGTGTTGCTTGCTACAGCAACTGCGCGTCCCCATCCATTGTATCACATTGCACTTTGACAACCAGAGCACTAAGGCCATTGCTGAACATGATGGCATGCATCACACACGCACAAAGTACATCAATGTTGAGCATCATTTTGTGCGTGATCGCATTGCTGCAGGTGACGTCCAGGTCGTCTGGGTTGATACACGACAGCAACGAGCCGACTTCCTGACGCCGCACTTAGCAGTAACGTCTTTAAGGCGGCAGTGCATGCTATTGGGTTGTTGTGTCCACGTGGTGACCCTGGGTGAATCATCGTTCCTAGTGTGTGTACAGTTGTTTGTCACTCCTTGTGACACTTGTTTGTGATTGTGAGCTCATGTCACTGTGCGTCGGCTGTGGGTCATGGGAGAGTGTTGGTTTGTGTCCCACAGATCTGTTGTGACCTCTGGCCTCGCTGCACACTCACCTCAATAACGCAAGTGATTGATGCTGGAGTGACACACATGCTCACGTCACCGCTCGCGTGGTGCCGGCTCACCGGAAGACTATCACGAACCACACTCACAGGGTGCATCAGGGTTGCCTCTAGCACAGACCTGCACAACTTGAATTATTGTTGACACTAGGGTTCCTAGTGTGACTGGGATTTAAGTCCGGGTTGTTTTCCCGCGTTTTCTAGGTTGCGCGTGCTTGAGGATAATGTGTGGGTGAGATCCGTGTTCGGCTCTCACTATGCGTGGGTGTGAGCGAGGATGGGCTCGCCGTTCACCCGCTCGCCACCCCGCTAGTCCCGCTCTTTGCTCTCTACCCCGTTCACCTTTGTCCATCTAACTTTTCTTGCTACTCAAGGAACCATGGCGTTCTCGACCTAGCTCGCTTGGTTTGTGTCTCTCCCACTCCCCTCGCTCTCCCTCACACCAGGATCCTCTATCCTCATACAACCCCACTTCTATGGTTTTGGCTGTGGTTGTTGGTGTATGGGCTTTGAGCTATCATGTAGCCTTGTTTAGGGAGAGCCTCCTATTTTGAGCTGATGGTTCTCTAGTGGCTACATTACTCCTTCTGTGACATGTATGGTGCATGCTAGCAGCTCAGTTTACCCATACGTGTTTAGTAGAGTTTTCTCAATGGTTGAGACCCGGGTACTTGGTGGTTTGTGCCTGTACACCAGGAGAACCCATAGAAGTTCACTGCATAGTCTCTGACTGGTGATGCACTCTTCCCATGGTCGAGACCCGGGTACCTGGTGGTCTGTACCGATACCTCAGGAAACCCAGCACTGATTGGTCTAGTCTTGTTGGCCCCTTGTCACACGTGTGTACTTTGCATGTGGCTGAGACCCGGACGTCCGGCGTCTCAGGGGACCTAAACTTGTCTCGCCTAGCTAGTCGGTGATGCTAGTGTATCACCGTAGAGTTTGGATACGTTTGGGGATATCTTCCTGTCGGTTGAGACCTGAGCACCCGGTTGACTCTTCCGGTGCCTCAGGAGACCTCCATTCTTGCCTTCATGCTCTATGACATGCATACTCCCCGCTTGCGCCTTTTGGTGCTACGGGGATAACGGTGTAGGTAGACTTGAATGCTAAGCTAGCAAGCAAGCAAGTGAGCAGCAAGCGAGTAGCTGGCGACAGGTGAAACCATGGATCGGGGGAGCAAGCTCAAAAGACTAGTATTGCGAGTTTGAAGCACAGTTAGGTTAGTAACGAGCGAGCAAAGTGATAAGAGCCGGTTGACTGGGCCACCCACGCGAACCACTCAACGTGGGGCCCGGCCGCTACCCATGGATTGAGCCTAGCCCTAGAGTGAGCGAGCTCCAGGCGGTTTCTCACACGTCAGTATAAACCAACATGTGGTCTCGAGGGATCAGCAACCCGGTGCACTACGCTAGAAACATGCAAGTGTATAGGAAATCTCTCATGCCACAATCATGCATGTCAGCAAATGTATTCCCCTTTTGGCATGTGCCATCATCACTAAACTGAGAGTTGTGATGAGGATAGCGTTGGTGTTGTGGTCATCACTCTGCAACTTGATGGTGTCACCATCACTGTGCGCCCCAAGCTGCATCACAGTCTTGCACCGATGAGCCTCAGTCAAGATCAATCACCTACAGTGGTGAGGTGTGTGTGTGTGTGTGTGTGTGTGTGTGTGTGTGTGTGTGTGTGTGTGTGTGTGTGTGCATGCAGACAAGAGGGCACTTTCGTGTGTCATGACCATAACCAACAGTCCCCCGTGACCCACAAACGAATAGGCCACACACACACAGAACGCAGGAAAAAGGGAGCATCACAGGACTCAAGTC
>SZWC01002747.1:82974-103905 GCA_023375785.1 Penium margaritaceum
CACCCACTCACTCCTAACTCTCTCACTCCTTCACTCGCTCACTCGCTCACTCACTCGCTCACTCCCTCACTCATTCACTCGCTCACTCATTCATTCATTTAATCGCTTCCTCCAGCTCCCCCCACCCTCTTTACTCACTTCACCAAGCCACTGTTTCGGCTGTCACCGAAACACAGTCCACCTCGCCAGCTTCGCCAAGCCACTTGGCGAGCTTCTACCTGCGTGTGTGCTTTGGTTCAGACTGGTTAGAAACAAACCGTCGTGGCCGCTTCTGTCTGACGCGGCACCTTCCCACACGGCCAGGGCAAGGTGCTGCTGACAGAGGAGCATGTACACCAACTGTGACATCCACGCAACTAAGAACCAAGAGCTGACGTCAGAGACACCTTGTCTGAGGCAACACAGTGCCCAAAATAATGCTCGCAGACTTTTCCGGTTCAGTTTGTGGCATGTTGAACGAAAAGATGATGTCAGATGCAACTTTTCTAACACAGCATAGTGCCGAATTTTTCCAAGCTCACACACTTTTCCAGTTCAGATTAGGACATGGCCCGGAGCATATCTCGTCCAGATTCCTCAAGCAGGGGTGATTGCTTACAGGCAATGAGCTGCATGGCTGAGGCGAGGCTGTCTCCCCCGCCACCGCTCTTCACCACCACGATTGCTCCCGCGTGCTTGTCGTCAACCACCCCTTCCGCCACCACCATGGCCCTCCCGATGCCGTCGCTCTTGCTCTTCTTGCCTCCCCTTCCCTTCCCCTTCATCCTCCCGGTCCCCTCCTCTTTTTCCTTGCTCTCCGCTTCGCTCTCCCGCCGCCATCCACACGCTCCCTTGCGTCCTTTGACGCGAGTGCCTTTCTGAGCACGTCCGCCACCACTCCCATCACCCCCATCGTCGGCCTTCGACTCAGCAGCTTTTCCCACTCCCTCTTCCTCTCCCTGCTCATCTCCCCTTCCGCCGCTGTCCTCGTCGCCAACGCCGCTCCCGTTGCTGCTTCTGCTGGTGATGCTGCCGCGGCTCGCGCTGCCTCTGCGGGGGCGAACGGTGTCAAGGGACAGCTTGGAGGCCTTGTGCGCGAGGGCACGCACGGCAGACGCCGTGCTGTCGGCTGTCCATTCTCCGTCGCTGTCCTCCTCATCGTCGTCCTCCTCTTCACCCTCCTCGTCCTCCTCGTCTTCTTCCTCCTCTTCATCCTCCCACTCTTCCCCCTCCTCATCCACCGCCTCCTCCCCCTCATCCTCGTCATTTTCCTCCTCGCCATCCCCGTCGCCCTCATCCTNGTGACTCCTCGTTCGTCGCCACTGTCCGCATCTACTCTCGGACAGCCCTTCCTCCCGGGCCTCCTCCTGACATTTGTGCCTTCGCTGCCAGGGGCCATGCTGACCCCACGAGATTCCCCGCACGAGCTTCAAGGTCTGGGTTTTAAGAGCCTTGCTGCAACCACCACAGGCTGTGGCTGCGATCCACCGGTTAGCCGCTTGTGAGCGTTTCCTCGCGGGCCTGCCAGCAAGCGGCGGACAGCTTCGTACCGCATGAGCAATCAGATCCAGCTCTCGCGGACCTGTCCTGGCTGGCGTGTCGACGCAACACTCGGCTGCGCTGCGGATTCCCGCGGCACGGCCGCTGATGGCGCTCGGGCTGATGATGGACCGAGAATGGCGGTAAGCTGACAAGGAACGGACGCAGCATGACCGTCTGGATTCAGGTGCCGAGAGCAACGAGAAGAACGCACTGGGAACGAGCACGCCTTCTCATTGAACGGCAGTGGTACCGTGCGCAGGAGCCATCCGCAGCAAACGGGCGGATAGGACGGAGGCGGGGGTCTGCAGCCAGTGCCAGATCTGGGTCGGCATGTCATATGGGTGTGCCGACTGTCTGGCGAGTGTACACCATGCCCGGTGCCACGCCCGGTGCAGAGTGGGCCACTGAGACCCTGACGGAATGCTGGGTGGGACGTGAGGAGAAGTTTGTTCACACAACGGATCACAAGAAGAAGAAGCAGACGCGCAGACATGCCGAAAATGACACTGGCTTGAGGAGCTTTGCAACTGAAAAACAGCTTGTTTGCTGCACAAAAACTGCATGCTGGAATCGCAAACCAGGATCTGGATGATTTTTTTGCGTTGTCTCGACTGCTCAAGCTGGGACCGCTCAGTCAACGCGATAGCGAATGGGAGTGGCGTTCAACGACAACAGACTCTTTGCAACTTTCAGGCATCAAAATTTGCATCGTTGCCAGTTCAGCACAAATGCTCGGCTCTCTTGTCCCGCAAACTGTGCATGTTCCTGTAGGCGGGAGTCAACGCCAGCATACCTATGGGCGCGCAATCTTCAACGGCTGTACCCGCCAAAACATTCGCGAGCCCATTTTTTGCCCGTTCACATGTGGTCACCGAGAAGATTGAAACGTCGCTCTGGCACTTTTTCGGGTTACGTTGTAACTCCTCTCCATCTGTTGGGTAACCAAGAATCTGCGCTGACGTTAAAGAATCTGTTACTCAAGTACTTCTGCAACGACAATTCTGTCTGCGGTCAGAGTTTCTGTCCCCTGAAAACCTACCTCATATTTTCCAGAATTTTTTTCTCCACTTCTATTGATTCCGGAAGATAGCCTCTTGCTGAGCGCGATTATTCTTGCGAAAGCGACTCCCAGTCCGAGAAAAACATGAGAATCGGACAACCTTCGTGTAGAAACCAGGTTTTCTTTTAAAAATATACCATAAAATTTAAGCAATAACGTGAATCAACGGACGAATTCTCCTCAAAAAAAAGGGTCAAGGTCAGAAAATATCAGTTTTCAAGATAGACAACATGCTTGAACCCGGCGTCGGTATGCTATGAAAAAAACCCCGATTCCCTCCACAGTGTAGATCACTCCACTGTTTATCCTTGATCGGAACGTACTTGGGTCGGAAGGCCTACTTAGCATAGTTACCCACATGAACCCGACTAATAAATGGAATAAGTAACGCTATAGATGGTTTGAATAATTATACCTAAACACTTAAGAGATAAAACCGGTTCATCTCACTTGATCCGTACTAGATGATAAATGATTGTTATCATTCAGTATGGAACAGCCGTGGGCTGTTTGGCGACTAAGTGTGGAACCAAAACATAGGCCCTCATAATAGTCAATCCAAGGAGGGGGAGCAAATGGTTGCCTCAGCAATTTTGGCTGATAAGAACCGCGACACAAATGGACGTAGTCATCATAGGGCATTTTTGCAAACATGCATCATAAAACCCTTCCGTTCCACATGGCATTGCTTCGCTGGAACAAAACCCTAGCGCCAAGCTGACAGTGGAGGAGTGACGCGATGGGTTTTCCATCACGGCACTCCTTTCACCTAGAATTCGGCCAGGGACATTTTCCAAGCTAGAGTCGAACTTGACTCTAGCCTATTACATGATTCCGAGCTTTGGCTCCTCAAAACTAGAGCCTCGAGTACCCGTAGTACCCGACAAATATTTAGCGACCATTTTTAAGCATAAAAATGGTCCATACGCTACATTCTTCCCCATTTGCTTCAGACCGTCCCAGTTCGTCTTTGCTCGCGGAGGTTCGATCGTCGTGTACTTCATGATGCAACCCATGCAACAAGAATCGCAAACAAGATCACAAGTATAAACTCTTGTCATCCGCAACACGGTTGCGTCACGTACACGCACAATCAACCACACACTTGTGGTTTTTGTGATTATAGTCATTTACGCACAACATGCAGTGTTGATCGCGTGATTCCTTGGCTCTTGCCAAGATGAGACACGTGCAATCCTTGTACGCTCATCAAAAGTGTTGGTCACTCTTCACCGAAGAATCATTACATGTGTCTATCGGTGGCATGGTCGATGCCTTTTGGGACGTAAATTGTCAACAGTGTCCTGCCAGTTTGGAAGAGGGTACATTGAATGAATTTTCCCACATTCCGTGTGGTACGTGTTTAGCAAACTGTTGTGGTGAAGCCTCCTCCCCCTTTGCAAGGAGCGTCCCTGGGACCAATTAACCGGGTGTCCCCACGAAAACTGTCCACACAACACTTCCCATGTCGCTCGGACATGATCTCTTCCGAGGGGTTGTTGCCAAGGCGGTGCCCCTCCGCAACATTGCCAATAAGTGGAATCCGAGATCTGAACATCAATCCTCTCGGTTTGCAACCACGTGTTCATGACCACACGTAGGTCTACTAGACCTCTTTCAGCACCCGTGGATTGGTTGGTTGAACTCAACCAAGCTCCACCGAGTTCATGCAACTTGCATGATAACTTTATCTTAAGGTTGGGAGGCACCAAGGTCCTAAGACACGGTTGCTGAGCACACTCATTTTTCCTTTCAAAGGTTGCACTCATCTTTGAAGGAGGCGGCATAGGTCGTTTGGCATGCGCATTTTCCAACAAAGTCCATCACTGCACACGACAATGCTCTGACCTATATGATCTTGGTCTCAACCATCATCCCCTCATCTATCTGTGAAATGGGTACTGTAGGCTGCCGCTCATGTCCCCATTAAAAGCCCACTGCGTTTGAGCTAGGTTAACTGAGATAACCAATCTCAACAACCATGGATTCCATCCACGAACAAAGTGTTCACCAAACGGGTGTACCATGATCACAATCATTTCGGTACAGGTTGGAATAACACCTTTCGGGTGTCAGTTCCATGTTATTGTGATCGAACACCTCCGAATCACATCCGGAGCTCCTAGAACAACTAGTTCCTCAGTCTGTTTACGATTATGTAATCGCGTGCAAGGGTTCCATTCAAGATCCCGTCAGTGGATTGTGTTCGCCAAGTTGCAACAATCCGTGTTGCTTCAATGTCTTCTATTATATACATTCGGTACTTCCATTCAATAGAGTGTTTTCCATATACCTCGCCCAAGGCACTCACGGAGGGCATCGCCCTCATCGAAGACATCCCCGCAAACGTCCACCATTGTGGATACCACCATAACGACATCCAAAACTGTATTGTACTTGCGTTCGGCAATGTACTTCAATTGAACCATCCCTGAAACCAAGGATCTTGAGTCGCTTCATGATGACCGTTCACGTGAGTGAAGCATGGTTTGACTACACCGTGGTCATTATGATCTCTCTCGGAGATTGGTTTTGTTCCAGCAAATTGGATAGCTAGTGCTACACCACTAGTGTAACCGGAGCCCATCTGCATTATGTTTGAAGAGCATGCGTACACCACTAGTGTAATGTGTCACGATGGCCTCAACTTTGAAACACTTCTCAAAACATCAAAAGAATCTGATGAGAAATATTGTTTCTCAAGGTCCATCTTGAAGAGACCCTTCACATCAACATTTTTTACACACTGGTCATCATTTTACCTCTGTGTTTATTATGACTCGTGAGGTTGGTCGGCCCACCAAGATGTAGGTGCTAACACACTGTTAGCATAGAGCTGCCGGCCTATAGATCGTCCCCACGGTCATAAGCTTTGATCATAAAACCTAGACCTTGATGTGATTCCAACTATGTCGTAGTTGGTTTGCAACAATCTATGAAATCGTCGTAGTTCTCTGGAACTCCATTAGTAGAGAAGGAGTGTCGCTCATTTTCTTTGAAATGGAATTTTCAAAGAGTGTGGGTGAACTCATATCACCGTCGTTGGTTCACTCATTGAATTATGTTAGACTCAACGGTCTCGCCTTCAAATTTGTTCGCATTTGACATTCAGTCGATCTCGTCATACGCCCGATTTGACTCTTGCAATCTTCGACCACCGCACTATGGCGTCTCAAATTGAGGGCCCATCGATGAGTTTCCGCCCCTCTATGGCGCAATTACAACACCCATTGACAATGATAATTGCCTCTTGAATAGGATTGTGAGTACACTCAAGTACCTTTTTATCGTCGGTACCGGTCGGATACCCCAATTTGTATCCATCACTCACCAAGTGAGAGGGTGTTAATGGTTTTGCTACTGAGAATTTATTTAAGTGTATCACCCTTGACACGTTCCATCATAGACCAATATTTGCATCGGCCATGACTGGTGATGTAGAGAAACTCCAAAAGGTACTGATGCATCCAGTGCACACTCTGTACAGGCGGCACGATGGCAATCCTCGAGGATTAAAGCCGGCGTGCTAACAGACCAGGTCACATCTCATGCCATAGTCATGACGCGGACACAGTCATTAAATGATCACATTTGCCTTTAAATATTGTAGCGCAATGGGATGTGCGAATGTAGTGGCACACGTGTTGCGTCCACCAAACTACTTGTCTGGTGAAATGGGGTCGTCATTTTTATCCAAGACATCAACTGACATCGTCAACTTGTTCAAATGTCACAAAATCGTTGTGATCATTCGGCTGTCCAACTTATTCATAACTGGGTGTCGCGATCGACGCACCAACACTTAGTGGATTTGGTTTTTGTGCATGTCGTGCACGTATTGAAAAGTGGGTTGTCTCTACTGCTTGATCATGTGCGCTGGCCCCTTACGGTAATGCAAGCCATGCATGTTTTGGAATTGGTTCTCAACTGACTGGGCTTTTGTAGCGCGTTCCATGTATGGACAGGGAGGAGTTCATCCACCCTTAGCATGGTCTAATTTTGAGGAAATTGTCCTCGTCACACGTGATCCGTCCGATAAACTTTGGTCCGTACTTGTTTCGGAAGTACCTTCCCAAACTGCTATCGGTAGGGTGAATGGTCGTCACAGTCGGTGGCGACCAAAATCGTTGTGTTTTTGTTACACCGTTTGGGCATACCTCTGATCACCATAGTTGTTTGTGATTGTTTCTAGCCATACCTATCGGTTCTCCATTTGAAGGAATCGACAGTATGACCATCCTCGACTTCTTCGAGATGCCTTACAGACGCCAAACGGCATGGTTTTGGCGCTTTGATAAATGCACTTGACGCACTTGCCCATAGAACCACTGTGCACATAGATCGTATGCTTTTTTTCTGTGGTCTATCGCGAGATAGCACGATGAGTCAACGGTTGCCTAGTTTTTTCTAGTTGATACAACGGGGTGCAATCAGCACCCATGTTATCGGTGCAATCAACAGCTTACAACATGTGTTGTACCATCAAGATTAGCATGGCTAGTACAATCAAAGCTCATGGCCATAGTGCGTTCGGCAATCGCATTAGTGGTGCATTCGGTACCCATGACAAAAGTGCAACACGTAGTTTTTGCCAATCGTACAAGCGGCAATTATGACAACGGTGCATTCGACACTCGTGTCAACAATTCAACCGACGCACTCATAGGCCATGCATTCAACATCATGGTAATCATGTGTCTGGCACTCACGTGAATGTTACGATTGTGTTTTCCATGTCGGTTGTATTCTAGGTGCAACAGGCACTTGTCAGTTGACCATCATGCGTGGATTTCCACCATCGCCTGTGTTTGTTGAGTGTGATTGGTGCTCACATCCTTGGTTTGTCAAGATACATTCACAAATGGCTTACCTAGTATTCTTGGTGCAATTAACACCCACGTGAATACGGAATCGGCATTTATTTTGGTCATATCTTCGTAGACCATGAACAGTGCGTTCGACACTAACATAATGGATGCTTTCGGGATCCCTGTTTAAAGTGCAACTAGCACTTTTTCAGTGATGTGTTTGACATTGACAAAATCTCTTCAACTAGCACGTGTGCTGTTGCATGTAGTGAAATGGGCACTTATGTCGATGATGTGGTCGACAACCGTGTAGCCGTGCAATCGACTCTCGTTTTGTGTTTTCTGCGCATTTTGTATTCTTACGACGAGTAGGAGAGTCGTTGAGTGGTTACAACATGTTCGGTGTTTTCTTTCTATTTTTCATTGAGAATTTGTCTCAATGGATATCATCGTTGTGGTTTTGCAATCTAGTGTACACGGCCGTGGCTCTTTTGCGCACACTGTTTAGTGCATGTACAACCTGCGTTGAGCCACGTCTCGGCGTTGAAAGTCAGCCCTTCCAGGTTTTCTCACAAAATATCCCAAACTTTGAGGGTTACCCGCAGAAACTTAGGCACTGTCGGTACTAGATTTCTTGCATTGAAGCGTCTTGAAGTGAATGTCGTTCACGACACGGAAAACTGTCGGTTTTCCTCTTTTTTTGTGTGGCTTGGAACGGACGATGAAAAGAAAATCAGGACTCCTAATTTTTCAGAAGAGCTCAGTCAGAGCTTTTGGATTGTTTTTTGCGTCAAAACCCGTGGTCAACTTGACCATCACTCGGTCTCTACCACAAAGATGTCATCATTTGAAGCTTTTCTAAAAAACAGGTAACATCGACTTCCTCAACTTGAGGATTCATGATATAGAAGAAAACAGAACGTTCGGCACGTCAAGTGCCCACCCTTTTATTCCTGTTTCCTTGTGATACTTGGAATTTTCCAAGCGTCACCTAGTGGTGTGTTGGGAAAGCTGTCGGTTTTCCCCTTTTCCCATGAACAGGAAAATATATTAAGGAAGCAATTGAGAAACTCTCAAATGGAGAGCTCGGACTGAGCTGCATGCTGGTTTTGACGATGGCCGAAACCGGGTTAAAAGGAGGATGTTATCTCCGTTTTCCATGGGTCATTCATCAGGCCTGGAAAAAAAATAGAAGGTTCCCTAGATTTGAACTAGCCACTCTGCGTTTCCAAACTGGCACATGACCGGCTGTACCACTTGCGTACGACTTATAAAGCCAAGTTGTTAGAAAAGACACCGAGTTGCAGTGTTCCACGTCCACTTTCTGGACGTGAGTGGACGAGAGGCAGGAAGCTTCCTCCTCCCCATCCTTGGGCCGTCGTCCCATGTGAGAGGGGGGGAGGAAGAGGGGAGCTTGTCCCTCTCCTCCCCCTTGGGCCGTCGGCCCAAGTGAGGGGGGGAAAGGGGGGATCGCCCCCTTTCTTCCCCTCGGGTCGTCGGCCCACGTGAGATGGGGGAGGAGAGGGCGAACTTCCTCTCCCCTCCCCCTTGGGTCGTCCTCCCACGTGAGGAGGGGGGGGTGCGGGAGAGAGGGGATCCCCTCCCTCTCTCCTCCCCCGTTGGCACTCAAGGAGGGAGGGCGGGAGAGGGTGTATCCCTCTCTCCTCCTCGTCAGCGCAATCGGCGCACAAGGAGGGAGAGGTTGCAGAGAGAGGGTTCACTCCCTCTCTCCTCCCCGCTGGCGCAATCGGCGCATGAGGAGGGGGGGCCGACTCGTCCCCTTCCCCCCCTTGGGTCGTCAGCCCGCAAGAGAGGGGAGGGGAGGGGGAGACGCCCCCTCTCCTCCTCCATGTGTTGTAGGGCCTCAATGGGGAAGGAGAGAAGGAGAGGGGGGATCACCTCCTCGCCTCCCCCCTTGGACAATCGGCCCTTGTAAAGGTAGGGGGGGAGAGACGGAGGTCCTCTTTCCTCCCCTGGCTGTCCGGCCTCAAGAGAAGGGGGGGAGGGGGGGGGGAGGGGAAGACATCCCCTCTCTTCCACATTAGCGCCGTGGGGGAGCTCGCCCCTTTCTTCCCCCTTAGTGAAATTGTCGCCTACGAGGAGGGAGGGCGGGCATCGCCTGTCGGGAAGCGTTTTCCCTCCTCTTTTTCTTTTGCGACCTGCCGGGCTGCTCGGTCTATTGGTATGCTCGGTCTGCTCATGCTCGTTTTGCCGGGCTGCTCAGTCTGCTAGTGCTCGTTCTATCGGGCTGCTCGGTCTACTCGTCCTCATTTTGTCGGGCTCTGAAGCGAGCGAGACAACTCGCCTCCACCAACTCGCCTCCTTTTTTCAATCTTAGGCATTCGATCGACGGACGAACTCATTTGTTAAGTCGATCGAACGGACAGCGGAAGTCGATTGGCTCTGATGCCAATGTAACAGCTGTGGGCTGTTTTGCGACTAACTGTGGAACCAAAATGTAGGCCCTCAGAATAGTCACTCCAAGGAGGGGGAGCGAATGGTCGCCTCAGCCATTTTGGCTGAGACGAATCGTGCCACCAACTGACGTAGTCGTCATAAGGCGTTTTTGCAAAAATGCATCCTAAAACCCTATCGTTCCACGTGGCATTGCCACCCTGGAACACGACCTTAGCGCCAAGGTAAGAGTGGAGGAGGAGTGACATGATGGATTTTCCATCGTGGCAGTCATTTCAGCTAGAATTCGGCCAGGGACATTTTCCAGGCTAGAGTCGAACCAGACTCTAGCCTATTACATGTTTCCGGGCTTTGGCTCCTTGAAACTAGAGTCACGAGTACCGGAAGCACCCGATAAACATATAGCGATCATCTTCAACCATAAAAATGGTCCATACGCTACACAGTAGCTTACCTTCAACATGCCCCTTGAATCAATTTCTAATGAATTGATTCCAAAAGTATTTCAATTTAGTTGAAGTATAGCCTAGATCACCTGTAATAAGTTTCTTGACACGGATTTTTTATCCACTCAACGTCGCATGCATGCATCACAGGAGTTCCAACGTCAATGTTTTTGTCAGATAATCACAAGCCCGCCTTTTGAGGGTTTGAGATTGTTCACGGGATAGTATACATGGGTTTTGCACGGGGGTTCCGAGAAGCCACATGCATTGGAAGGGAATCTACGGTCACAACACATAGATCCATAAGATTTGGGATAGGATTTTAGCAGAATTGGAATTATTTTAGGGGTTGTTGGCCCATGTAAAAATGAACATGAACACCGTGTGTGAGTGTGATGCAAGACGGCAATAATTTTGCTAAGTCTAGAACGCTGAGTATAAAAGAACAAAGAGGGTTTACAAATGAGCCCCTAGCTGGCTTATGTAGGGACGCCGGCAGCAAGCCGCACCGTGCCCCGTCACCCCCGTTGAACCCAAACGAGTCAGCGGGGAAAACACACTATATACACCACAAGAACAACAAAAGTGGTCTCCTCAAGGCACCGGAACAGCTCTCTGAGTGCTCGGGTCTCGACCACCGGGAAAATACGAGCAGTGGTAGAGAAACTCGAAATCAGCATCAGGACATCCAAAACCCCACCACAACCATCGGGTCTCCTCGTCGCACCGGTACAGTCCACCAGGTGCGTGGGTCTCAACCCACCAAGAAAATTTTCCTCCCTCCCGACAAGCCCACGGGGCTACCGAAACGCATCGACCGCGGCTCGCCAGCACTGTCGTAGGTGATGGAGAAGTCTCGATATAGTCAGGAGGCCCGTCGTGTCATCACGCCCTCCTCTACCATATACCACCAAAGTGGGTATATGGATAATTCATCGGCGTCAGTCGTGACGGGTGGAAGCAACACAAACGAACAAGCAATCCACACACTTGAAAACTAGATGTTTCAAGGAAACCATATGAGAATAATGGTGACATTCCCCATATTTGAAAGCGCCTGAAAAATGGGTAGTCTACTATCATCCACAATGGTGATGGACAACAAAAAAGGGTGTTTTTTCTCCATCACCACAAAGCATTGACCCCTTTCTTTTCTTTGACATGCAGGCCTCCTAGTACGATGTAGGCCTTTTTGTTCTGTGTGGGCTATTTGGTTTGGTGTGGGCTCCGCCCACGCAAACCATGAAAGCCTACATCATACGAAGGTGTTTACATATCAAACAAAAAGAATGAAGGGTTCATTGCTTTATCGCATTTCTCACGAGGGGTGAAATACTTCCACGAGGAACGACGATAACCTGTAATGGCTGTGTCTCCAGCTCCTGCACTTAGGTCATTGTCGTAGTTTGAAGAATGGCATGCAGAGCTCGCTCGAGGGGTTTTCCCCTCCGCGTAACTCTTGAGGGCAATCATCATCAATGACTCGTGCAGGAAGAATTGAATGTTTCAAGTCTCGAGAGGCCCATGTCCCTTTTTACCTTGGCCCCTTGTTCTAGGTCTAGAACAAGGGGGGGTATTACCGCGAATGAGTGAGTTTGCATGATTTTTTGGTTTCATCGTTCATCCTACCTGACCTTTATTATTGTTTTTTTACGCGTCGACGTGAAATCATTGTGTGCAAGGCACAATCAAAGATTTTGCGTTGACGGTTTTCCTTTCTCTCTCAACTCTCTTGCTCGCAAACATCCCTCATCCTCGCTCGCTCTCACCGGCAAGGAGGGCGAGCGAGGACAAGGAAACAAGGCCACGAGCCTCGCACTTGAGATCCTCATGGCCTCTCAGCTTCCAATCCATCCACTAGCTCGATCAACGGTTGGTGGCTCGCCGTTGGGTGGCCGACCCGTCACTTGACTAGTTGCCTGCCATCTAGCCGATTGGCCACCGTCCACCCCTTGTAATAGCGAGGGTGGGTGGGAGCCATCCCCTCGTTATTGCTAAGTGTTGGGTCCAAACCGACCCTCTCGCTACATTCCTCCCGACATATTATGAACCGTCCCGGTTCCTTAACACAGGTGAAAGTGTTGCGTAGTGAGTCATCAACATTGTGAAAGAAATTTAACAATTTGAATCACAAGCTAAACATGAACACGTGCATGGCACTTGGATCTAGGCTACAACTTGATGGTCAGCACGATTTGTGGCCTCCCCCCTTTAGGCTGGGGCTTACGTGCAACAACCATGTTGGGTGTCCCCAACCTCCTATGGTTGCTGTCCATGAATTCCACCAAGCGAGAATGTTGTTCACTATTTCCATGTTCAGGAGAAACTTCCTACTACGCGTTAATCAATGCAAATTTCCACCTTGTTCTAGTACTCGTTGACCACCCCCGTGGACAACCAAGATTCGGGTTCCCATGAGTTATGTTCAAGCCCACAGCCGGCCCAATGAACGAGGTATTCTATGACAACCCATGACCGGAGTGTACGCTCTTGGTATTGGAGTAGGTGAAGGACCTCACTGATGAAAGTAAGGACTGGTGGCGGTGGCTAAACAGTTTTTTCTGCCGTGTATGGAACCAGAAGGCTAAAATGAAACATGTCATGTGTCTTTATACTCGGTAGAATTGGCAATCGGTATTCCACTGGCCCGATGCGTGCCATGATGGAAAACGGTCCAATCCACTTAGGTAGACGATTTTGCGTCCCTGGCGACTTTAGCTGAAGGTTCTTTGTGTTAAAAAACACTTTTTCACCAATGCCAAACAACACCTCATGGCAGATTTTGTTGGCATATGCCTTTTGTCACTGTCGAGCTGCTTAAAAGTGACCATTTTCTCCTCTAAAATGGAGTCTATGCATTTGACAAAGGCTTGAGCAGAAGGAACCTGTCCTCTTGTACTTCCACTCTTCATAAAAAAGAGGGCACATCTGGATGTCGACCACACAAACGGTGTGAACTATGTGGACTCCTTCACTAAGTTGTTCACCGCAAACTCTTTTGATGCAAGGAATTTGTCCCTGTCATTCATGGTAGGGTCCATGTACATGTGGAACATCTACACCAGAGTGTGAATCATGCGTTCTGTTTGTCCGTTAGTTTGAGGTTGAATTGTTATTGACATTTGCGACATGCTACCGAAGTAGTCGTACATCGTTTGCCAAAATGTACTAGGAAGTTTTATATCTCGATCAAAGATAATGCCCAATGACAAGCCGTGGTACTTCGTGACACCCTAAATGAAGAGACAAGTGGTCTCCTTCTTGTTCACATCTATGTTTGTATGAATGAAGTGTGTCATCTTTGTCAGAAGAACAACAACCACTAGTATTGCATCACGGCAACGTGCCGTGTCGAGAAGACGAGTAACAAATTCCATGTTGACCGTTATGCACGAAGACTACTCCAAGTCCTATTACCAATGCATCACATTGAACCTCCCACAATAACAATGGATCCGAAGGAGCAGAAACGGGCGCTGTGGATAGAAGCTCTTTGACTTTGGGAAAGGTGTTATTGCAATCAGAATTCCATTCCCAACGCATGTGTTTTTGCGTGAGCCTGGTTAGTGGCACTACCAGGGTTGAATACCCTTGTAGAAACCGTCAAAATGAATTTACAAGGCCAACGAAAGACCAAATATGCCCAACATTTTTCTGGCGTGGCCAATCCACCATAGCTTGGACCTTTTATTGGTCAACATAGATGCCTTTCTTGCCAACTATGTGTCCAAAGCTTTCAAGCTCATCTTCTGTAAACTTACAGCTGCTTACTTTCACATAGAACGTCTATTCCCTAAGGATAGCAAGGATTTTGAGCAAGTTTTCTATGTGCTTCTCCATTGATTGCGAGGAAATCATGATTTTTTCTACGTAAGCCAAGACAAATTGACAGAGTTGCTTGCCGAACGTTCGGTTTATTTCTACTTGGAAGGTTGCCATAGTGTTCGTTAGCCCGAAGCATAAAAATTGAAATTGATAGTGTCCCACGTGCCTTTGAAATGCTATTTTGGACACATCATTTTCCATGATGCAGATTTGATGGTACCCTTGAGAAAGACCCAAGGATAAAAATAAATTTCCCCTTGGATTTGGTCAAACAGGTCCTCAATCAACGGAAAGGGAAATCGATTTGTCACCTTCAGCTCTTTCAACGCCTGGTAGTCTGCACACATGCATCAACCACCGTTGCTTTGTTCACAAAGAGGTTGAGCGTACCGTATGGGGAGCTACTTGGCTCAATCTACCCTTTTGCAAGGTACTCTTTGATTTTGCGTTCAGCCTCTCGCGATACATGGGTCTAAACAGAGGAGTTGCCTCCAGTTGTAGCGCAATTGTAAGGCCCATGTGTCATTCTGGTGGAAGCCTTGCTGGTGGGTCTCTTTTGGCGTGTCTTCCTTCATGTCATCCTCTACTTTCTGTAGCTGATCTAAAAATTATTGAAACCCTTGTTGAATACGTTTCTTGACCTACATCATAGAAAGATTGGTATGGACTTTAAGTTGGGTCGGTGATAGTTTTGTACTTGGAATCAACATAAAGTGATGCTGTTCCTATTAAAGGATCAAACCCTTTTAGTCAAAGCACATTAGAGCCTTGTTGTCACAAAGCCAGGAATCACATTGCACCACGTAGAATGGGTCAAGAAGGTTGAGTACCTTCAATGTGACACTCTGTCGGTAACCTTGAATGTAAATTCTTGCATAGGAGGTATCAATCACGAGCATCTTAGGGTTGTCACCAACGACAGTCATGTCGTTTGATGGCTTGTCTTTTAGGCCCAACTGTCGGGTAAAACCAAGGCAAATGAAGGTGTCATCCCCCCCGGTGTGAGGCAGTCGGTTAACTGGAGCACCAGCTAGGTATCCTTTGAACTGCATCGTCATGTTACCTCCACTCTTCCGTGTGAAGAGGCTCGATGACGACAAGCCGAGTTTGTGAAAAGCACGGAATCTATGCAGCGAGCACCAAAACTCCCATGATTCACCAACTTGAGTCCATATCTTGTGCACATGTGTGAATTTGGCTCACACCTTCCAATCTTTGACAATGTCGAGTCGTCGACCAACAGTATCCCAAATGTGACTGAACTCACTACTTTGAGACAGTTTGCTTCAACCACTTTGTCACACAATTCTTGCACAATGTAGTGTGATTGTCCCCACCAGTAAGCATATTTGACCATGCATCTTGTCAAGAGATGTAAAGTTTAGTGGGAAAAGTCTGTTAGCAAGTGTAGACTGAGGTTCAACAAGAGGTGAGACAACAACACAAAAGTTTGAACTTGTAAAAAACTCAAAAAAGTTTAACATCCCCACCTAAAATCATGAACTCGTACTCATGATCCAGGTTTTCCCCTGAATGCTCCCCACTAACATCACTCGGGGGTAGGAAAATTCCGCACCACGACCTTATCCGTTACCACAGCCGGGTCCACTGCCGTGAACATGGTCATGTCCACGGTCTCTTGCTGCACCATCCCCACAAGATGCCGTAGGTGCAACCAACGCCGTGGCCTCTTACTTACCACCAGCAGCCTTAGTGCACTGGGCCCTAAAGTGGCTAGGTTGCATGCAGTCGTGGCAGAGCCCATCGCAAAAAGCGGCATTGCAACGCTCACGTGCAGCCTGCAGCTTGTCATTGTCGCTTCTGTGATTTTTGTTTGGGATCTTGTGTCCACCAGCCTTCTTGGTGGGAGGATTTGCTGGCTGCCTACCCTTTGCCAGGCTATGCTCTTCGGCTGACCAGCCAACCCCTGCAGTTTGGCCTTTGTCACGACCTTGGTATGCATGCGCATTTGGCTATGCATTAGAGTAGTGCTTCGGGTTTGCCGAATACACTTTGCTCATGTAGTCGCAGGACACCATCTAGCTTGTCCAAGCTTGGCCGGTTGCCATTGTGGTGGTCTTATCCTTCACCTTCTCACCTGCTAGACCATCACACAAGTAATCCAGCAACAAGCACTCCAGGTAATTGAAGGCATAAGTCCAATCGCCCTTGGTGAAGCTTTCGGCTCCCTTGACAAGTGTGGTGAACTCGCTCAAATAAGCCTCGAGCGAGCTACCCAATTTCTTGAAGTCCTTGATCTTGTAGAAGACGTGCTGCGCCTCCTCATGCTAGGTGTACTTCTTGTGCTTGATAGCACAGAAAGCCTCCCACAGCATGGGCTGCCAGTCAAGGTGTAGTTGCTGGACACCCCACTCCTTGATCACATACTTGAAGAGCTTTTCCTCAAGTCGCGTCGTGGCCAGGTCGCACTACTGACCAAGTGGCATCTTGTGGACATGCAGGACGTGCTCCATGCAATTCAGCCAGTTGGTTAGTTTCACGCCGTTTTAGAAAATCTCCACATTGTGGAGGAAGGACGTGTTCATGACCAGCCTCAAAGTCGTAGATGTAGGCAATTTGTTGCTACCACTGGCAATGACATCAACACCTATGGCCCGCTGCAATCACTGCTCCATCCGCACCTTGGTCACTCTGTACAACGCCTTGTTAAGGTTGTCACATCAACAGCTTGCCTCATGAGAAGCCAGGCATTGTAGCTGGTGGATACGGTCTAGATCCATGATGCTCTGCACGACGTGGGCCAACAAGTGAACGTGAACTTCAACTTTGATGTTGTCAATGCATCGGCGATAGCCTCAAGGGCCTTGCACTATCCGTACACCTTTTCCATATACAGTAGGGTACATTCTGCATACACGCCTCCGAGGAGTCCCACCTTCTGGAGGAGGTTGTTGTATGCAATGACACATGAGTGGGCCTTGGTGTGTCCCATCACAGCCACATCGTACGAAGGGGGATCCGTCCCAACTCCTCCAGGTGGTGCTGCACCTCCACCGTCGGTGTTGATCTTCAGTCGGCCTGCCGCCTTGGTGGCCAACTTAGCAAGCCTCAGTTGGTCATTGTGAATTGCCTTTACGGTGAAGTTGTCTGGCTCGTGCTTACAAGAACTTTCCGCATGGCTACTTTTGATGGCTTTGCTGCTGTTGGTAGCCTTGCTACTGTCGGTAGCTTCAGACAATCCGGGAGCGTCTTGCCATTCTCGAGTGATCGGCTCAGGTCCATCACATGACACTGATGATGATTGCGATCCTCATCGCCTTCACCATCGTCGACATTGTGCTCTTTGTCGGGGTCCACAATCGGGTGGTCCTCGTGGGCGTCCTCCATCATGTGAGGGTCGCCCACATGCACGTCAACGTGCTCGTCAAAAACTTTCTTGGCTTCCTTATAGCGAGGATTGCCTTTGGCAGTATGGTTACCTTTGGTTTTAGATCACTCATCAACTTTGGGGAGGTGTCACCTCCCAAAGTATCTTTGCTCTCATGATCTGTGACATAGTCATAAAATGTATATCTATCATTATAGGTCGCCACGGTTGGCAAAATCATGTGGTAGATTTCACTATTTTTCTATGCTGCCACAATTGGCACAAATGCGTAGATCCTAGGCAAAACCTTAAGCCGTGACTCACGGCACTAAGCAAGCCAGATATCATAGGAAAGCAAAAGAAAGAAAAAGGGACAATGAGGTTTTTTACCCTTTAGCACCCCTCATGTCGTGGGAAGGAGGGGAATGGGAACAACTCTAGCTTAGAGTTTTTTTCCTTCACGCTCCTCCCTCACTCCTCTTGTCTTTCTTCTTGGCTTCCGGTCTTCCTTGGCCTCTTCTTGATTTCTCTTGGCGTGCCTTGAGCCTCCTTGGAGGTGCCTTCTTTTTGCTCCTTAGAAATGGGGTAGCCCCAGAACATTCCCATAATGCCGCCTTCCTCCTTTTTCTTTTTCTCTCAGGCCGTGAGAGTCCCCGGTCTTAGGCAAGGGCACTGTCCCAATTTTTGGCTGAAGGAAAGGAGATGGAACCTTGAAAATAGAGGCAAATTGGTGGTTTTCGAGGTGTGCACTCCCCATCCCATCCAAGAAAATCCACATAGCCCCCTGGAGTGAAGAAGAAGCTAAAAGGAATTGGAAGATTGAAGTAGAGCTCTTAAGAGCTTCCTAACGCACTTTTTCATGCTTAAACGGATTAGCATGGACGCCACATCCCCCCTTAGTGTTCCTGCTTCTGCAGCACCTGCTTGCGGCATTTTCTACCTGGCGTAGCCGCTGGAACCGTCGCACTCCTGGTCGTGAGGGTCGTCCTGCTCTGAAAACCATTGTAACGGTCGTGTCTCTAGCTCATACACTTGGGTCATCGTCGCAGTTCATAGAATGGCATCCTGAGCTCGCTTTATGGTTTTTCTCCCCTCTGTGTCACTCTTGGGGGCAATCGTCATCAACGACCCCTCCAGGAGACTTGATTATTTCAAGTCTCCAGAGTCCTGTTTCTGTTCCTACCTAACCCATTGTTCTTGGCCTGGAATGAGGGGGATGTTATCCCAAAGTCTTGAGTTTGCACGAGTTTCTCGGTTTCAAAACTAGTAGTTCATCCTAAATGAACTCGAGTTTTTTTAAGGCATCAACACAAAATTCTTCCGTGCGAGGCACGATAAGCAATTTCACGCCAACAGTTTTCCTTTCTCTTTCAACTCTTTTGCTCGCGAGTATCCCTTGTCCTCGCTCGGTGTCATCGGGAAGGAGGGCGGGGAAATGAGGCCATGAGCCTCGCCCTTGAGGCCCTCTTGGCCTCAGCCGCCAATTGAGCCACCACCTCGATCGGCGGCTGATGGCTCAATACTAGATAGCCGGGCGATGACCTCACCTCACCAGCTGGCCGGCCACCAGCCGGTCGGCGGCCGGCCGGAAGCCAGCAGGTGGCTGGCCACCAGCCAGCCCTTGCAAAAGTGAGGGGTGGTTGCAAGCCACCCCCTTGCTCTTGTGAGATGGGAGGGTCCGAACCAACCCTCCCGCTATACAACCCAACCACAACAAGAACTGTCATTTTGTCACATTATTCTAAACGGGGGGCTTTTTGACAATTTATCATCCGATATAAGAGCATTTGACCAATTGGCTCATGTGGTGTTCATGCCTTAAAATAAGGAATTATCATTAGATTGCGAGTAAGTAAGAAATTCCTTGAAAAAAATCTTTGCGCGTCAACCCCCTACCTCTCGATTTTCATGCAAACCGCATTGAAATACTACCCCAACTTTGAGTTTTATGGTTTTACCAGTGGAGGTAGAGCAGGTGCTAGGGGGCATTGTGGGGACCCCATGAGCGATGGACACGATGGTGATCTTGGGGAGTCTGAACGGGACAGAGGAGTTCTGTTGAGTGTGTTTGGATGGGGGAGTACACAAGGTGGAGGAGATGTTTGAGATGCTCGACGACATGCCGGATATCTAGGCCGTGTTGAGCATCTTGAGGATGTGTACCATGCGTAGGCTTTGGAGTCTCATGCGTATGATGTAAAGACGCTGTGAAAGGGAAGGTTCCACAGATGGTGGAGTGCAAGCAAGGGAGCTGCAAGCGCCTCTTTCGTGACTTGTGCAACATAGTATACAAGTGGCAGCTTAAGGGGGTTTGATCAATGGTGGCAGCGGAGCTGGGAGGGGAGGAGGTGCTACCATGGTTCCAGCTGCTAGGAACAATGAGGGGGAGCATAGCGGGGACTGGCTTTTGGCACACCCTTGGTCCGTCACCGACCGGCTGTACATGGCACCAGAGGATTCGAGAATGGCGCGTAGGTTCTGCCTCGGGCTACCGATTGCACACCTACGCCACACACTAGAGTGCACATGTGCAGAGAGGATCCCTATACACCCATGTGTGTCAGAGTACATCCTCTACTTTTTCCAAGGGTGGGGCATGAATGCAGTAGATGGCATAGTGATGAGAGAGTTAGTAGCATTCGTACGAGAGAACGAGATGGGCGAGGTGACAGTCGAGCATACAGGGTTGCTACCATAGGGAAGCCCTGATAACACATTTTTTTACTCAGCCACCGGCCACATGCTGGTGACGGACGAGGTAATTTCAGATTCGTAGTTGCCGAGCCTGCGGAGGGCATCGGCAGTACGGGCGGGAGTGGCACTAGAAGATGCCGTGAGGGCAAAGGAGTGGAATTATGGACGGTGGCAATGCTAGGCAGAGCATGACCACATGGATTTTTTCTTCTCCATGATGGAAACCTTGGGCGACTTCTTGAAAAGCGGCAGCTAGGTTCAACGGACGTCGTCAGAGGTGACCCAACAGAGACTAGCTCGCCAGGGAGGCACCGCGGGGTGGCGGTTCCGTTGTGATACCTTCTCAACCAGTACATGGTAATGGCCCTCCAGTGGGTACAAGCATAGCAATTGCAACAGCAGGCCACGGAGTAGAAGGCTGACACTTCTCTTTACAAGAACATTGCCAGGGTCTGGAGAGTCTTGTACAGGAGGGACAAGGGACCATTGGTGGCAAGTCTGTGCTTAGTAGAGCGGGGGTAGATGTGAAGGATGAGCTTGACTCATTGGAATTTCAGAGTTCAGGTCCATGATTCATACTATGCACTGTGTGCTCATGTTCTGGTGGCTTTTGCTATGTTGCTTCCACTTTTGTAGAGAACTTGGAACTTGCTGTGTCAGATGTAAAACTGAAATGAAATTGAATTACATTCATCTATCTATCTATCTATCCATCTATCTATCTATCTATCTATCTGTCTGTCTGTCTGTCTATCTATCTATCTATCTATCTATCTATCTATCTATCTATCTATCTATCTATCTATCTATCTATCTATCTATCTATCTATCTAC
>SZWC01002747.1:106920-131846 GCA_023375785.1 Penium margaritaceum
GGCCGGCGGGAGCGAGGCTCAACCGCCGGCCACGAAACGGCGGACAACGGAGGAGGAGGGGGGCGGCAAGGGAGGGGGTACCCGGCCGATCGACGGCCCAGGAGACGAACCCCGGGTTCCGTCGATCCTGGCCGTCGGCGGAACAGGACGGGGGGGGGGAACCCCTCTCGCTACCCCTCTCGCGAGAGGAGCCCTCACTCGATGGGGGTCCTCGATTTTTTTGAGGTACCCACTCGGAGGGGGGTTTCACGGAATACCCAAAGGGGATGTTTTTGGAATACCCGGGGTACCCGACAACAATAGAACCCCTTCCATCAGTAAAAGCAACTCCAACGGCGCCGATTTTTACAACAAAAAATCAGGAAAAAGAAATAGAGCATATCATCCCTTTCCAAGGAACCCCCAGGCTCCTGCCCTCATCGCCATCACCTCCAACAAATAAATCCCCCCTCCATCCACCCACAACCCCGCCGGCGGAGGCCCCGGCGGTCGAGTTCAAGGGGGTGGAAAGACCGAAAGCACCATTGCGGCCAGCCCACAGCAGGTACAAGACGACGGGGAAAGGGCCACAAAGCTGGCAAAAGAAGCAAGCAGAGATCTGAGCAGCACAATAGGAGAGGGCACGACGACGGGCAGTCAGCGAGGCGCGACAGCAGCCGGCACCGGATTTTGCAGAGGCGAAGCAAGAGCTACAACAGGAGAGGGGAGAGGGGGAAGGTAGCCCCACGACGAGTATGGAGGCGGACCGAGAAAAGGTCATACTTGGGAGACAAGGCGAGGAGGACAGAGGGGAGGAGGATGCAGCAAGTAGGAAGGAGAAAATGGGAGAGACAGGAGGGATACAGGCCAGTGGGACACCGGGTGAGACTGAGGAACGGCAGGACCACGGTATAGAGGACGGGAATGGAGAGGGACGACAGTCTGCCAGGAGCGGAATAGGAAAGGGGAATGGCGAGAAGGCGAGCGGACAGGAAGACACAAAGGTTGAGGGGGTGAGGGAGGAGGGTGAGCCCTCAGGGAGGGGCCCGGAGGAGAAAGACGAGGACCGGAGGAAGACAACGGGAGCTGACACAAGCCGACGCGGAGTCCAAGGAAAGGGCCCGGAAAGTCCACCCCAACGAGAAGACCGCCGCGACCAACGAGGGTGGGTAGGGATGGCGCAAAGACTATGGGAAGAGGTGGTCTTGGCATGCGGAGCAATGCAAGAAGACACCAGAGACAGGATCAGAGGGCTATTCCTCCGCTACGACGATGTCATGGGCTGCCACTTCAGCAGCCTCCAGGGTCAGACGGATGCCCTCCGACAGGAACTACACCGGGTCCAGGTGGCGCAGACAGTGTCTGAATCGCGCGTGCAAGAGTTATACGAGGCTACACGCGAGGTGCAGGCGGTAGTCACAGCCCAGGCAAGGGGGAGGGAGCAGGACCGGCTGGAGGACGAGCGAGCGCGACGGGAGGTCGTAAGGGGATGTGAGACTTTGCGCGAGGCGGCACTGGGTGTGCTCGACCAGCAGCAGAGAGGACTCGGGGAGCTCGCGGGGGCGCTGACTGTGCAGTGGGCACTGTCTCAGAAAAGTAACCACGTGTGTCAGGGTTTGGAGAACAGAGTAGCGGAATTAGAGGAACGGGGCCTAGCATAACGAGACGACGTGGAGATGGCCGAGGGAGCAGACGGAGAGGAATGGGTGATTAGGACCGGGGAGACACGCATGGCAATGACGACAGGGCCCATGGAGACAGGATACGGGGGAGATGCACCGCAATCGACCGAGGGGAGAGGAGGAGAGGGGAAGGATGCAAGGGGGGAGACAAGCGGGAAGGTCCCTAGTGCTAGGGACCATATCACCCAGGGGAGTGGGGGGAACGGAGGGAGCGGAGGGAGGGCAGCCGGAGCAAGCGGATCAGGAGTAGGAGGTGACGAGGAGGAGGGGGAGGACAGGAGGAGACGGAGGGAGGAGGAAGGAGAGACAGGGGGTGAAGAGGAGGAGGAGGAGAAAGGGGAGGAAGAGGAAGAAAAAGGAGAGGAAGAGGAAGGGACCCGAGAGGAGAGGCAAGGAGAAGAGGGTGCGAAGGGCCGCCCACCGAGGGGAGACACAGGGCCAACATTGGCCATAGTACCATGGACAACAGAGGGGGCCGGAGGACGGACCATGGTGCAGGACAGGCCGACAGGGGCGCGAAAAGTGCGCATGAAGTTGGGGGCGAGGAGACGGCGTGGGCGTGGGAGGGCCGAGGAAGGCAAGGAAACTCGGGGTCCAGGGGAGGGAGCGATGGCTACTGGGAGACGGATGGAGACAGGTGATCACGAGACAGACCGAGTGCCACCGGGCACATCAGAGATGGGCGCCGTAGCGGAGGGAGGGGGAGAGGCACCGGAGCAACAGGAGGGATCACAGCCCTCACCTGAAGAGATAACGAGTGGAGCAGTTGTGGGACACACACGAGGGGTGGATCAAAAACCACACACGGAGGAAGGAATGAGGCCAGCACAGGCAACGAGCGCTACTCGCAAGAGTGGGGACGATATTGCGCGAACACAGGGGACAGAGAGTGAAGGAATCCTTTCACGATGGGGCCCGCCATGGAAGTGCCCTTGGATGGGATGCGGGTTCACGGGAAAAAGCAAGCGGTCCATGAGTGGACACTGGGGCTACCGCCGTCGAGGCTACTGCTTGAGGTCGGCGCTCCAGGGCGTTCAGTGACGGCTCCAGGAGGGGACAGCAGAAGTGCGCGAGGGAACTCACCGTATGGAGGGGGGCACCAGGAGGGGGGATCAGGACGAGGACGCCAGCGAGCGACGGGAGTGGATGGCAGGGCGACAGGCACTAGGAGCGGGCCTAGCGGACCCGGAGCAGATCCTTGGGATGGAGGGTTGGCAGGCCGAGCGGCAGAGGATTCAGGAGCGACGGGCGGCACAGCGAGAGGCGCGTCGGGTATGGCGAGTACGGGGACAGCGCGCCCAGCGCGAGCGAGCCCATCGTGAGAGGGAGCAGAGTCTGGCACCTTCAGCATCGTGCTCTTCTGATGTGAGCAGTCCATTCTGTGGCTCCGCTGCATACCCCAGGGTGTCCTCACTGCCATATTCAGACACGTTGTTGTCGAAGTCGTCTGCGGCTGCCTCACCCACCTTCTTGTCTGTCGAGGAACCCCTAGGGTCTGCTACAAGATCGTAGTCTGACGCATCACTGTCGTCGGTTACTGCCCCTTCTTCTCTCCCTGCCCCCTCTTCTCTCTCTACACGTGCACCTGCTCCTACTACTGCTGCTTCACGTTCTGCTCCTAGCGCTGTTGCTGCTTTGTGAGGCCAAGGTGCAGCAGGGTTGGGACACCTCTTCTTTGTGTGACCCTTATGGCCACACTTTGGGCAGATGAAGTTTCGTTTTTGGAGAGGCGCACGCTCCATGCGGGCACTCCTGGGACGACCACGACCCTGCCAGGGACCTGGTTTCCCCCAGCCAGACGGGGCAGGTTGATAGAGTCCAGAGGCAGAGAGTGAGGGCATGGGGTTGCTATAGGTGAGGCTCCGGTACCTCATTGTCTGCCCGCGGCTCACGTGCGCTGTCGGGTCTTCACCCACCTCCATCATGAGGGCACATGCATGCTGGCATGGCTGGCCAAACTCGCACCACCGACGACACTCACAACCTCCCATGTTGAGATCCACGTGCCGCCGGACGTTCTTTGGGCCATGAACTGTTGCCATGGATGGCCCCTCCATTATGACGTCGTAGTCGCGTGCAACTGCAGAACTGTGAAGCATGTGTTTCGCGGGAGCCGGGGCAAGAGTGTCGTTGCAGTTGGCTAACTGCTTGCACCGCTGTGCCATGATGCCCTACACAAAGTAGTACACTTGCAGGAAGTAGTAGAAGGGGTAGAGCTTGCCGAGGGACTTCACAAGGGAGTTCAAAAACTCTGAAGCGTTGCTAGTGATGTACCCCCCTTAAGAACAGGGCCCAAATATGACGTCCACTTCTGTAGCGGTATGCCACCCTGCCCGTCTCGTCCTGGGATGAGGTAGTTCTCTACACATTCACTGACTGCCCGCAGGTGACGTGACGCTCGGTGAAACTGCTCGTAGGTGAGGGTCTGTACGCACTTCTAGGCCCAGTAGGCCACCTTCTTGCCGAACTTCTCCTGGATGTTTTGCCATAGACGCCAGGCACAAAAAGTGTGGATAGCGCTAGGCAATTGTCTTACCAGAGCCTTCGCCAGACCTGCTTCTCTATCTGACACAATGACTGCACCTACATAACACGCTTTGGGGTAAGCTCGTGCCAAACTCTTGCAGAACCACATCCATGTTTCCTCGTTCTCACTAGAAACCAGTGCCCAGGCCATGGGGTATGCATGGTTGTTTGCGTTAAAGAGTTGGACGACGAGCATCACTTGCTTGTGGCCGTTCTTGAGGAAGGTGCCATCCATTGTCATGATCCTCCTTGAGTAGTCCCAGCCAAGGTGGGTGGCCCCAGGCGCCACAAACGCCCACTTAAACTTGTTATGTGCATCCATCTCTGCCACTGCATGCGCTGCTGGATCAACGCATTTCAGTTACACGTCCACGAAGCCGAAATTTTTCAAACTTTGAATCAGGGAAGGAAGTTCACGCGTGAAGAGCAATGCAAGACCGGCGGCAGAACATACCTCTTGATACAACGCTGGAAACATAGCCCAAGATTTTGGATTTGCGCCCATAAGTTGGGCTTGGGCCAGTGATCTTGCACGGTAGAGCGTACAGTTGGCCACGTGAATCCCCGCGGCTTCCTTGATGATCGCTCTCAGAGTGGCCGGAGGTCTTGTCAGATCCCGAGCCATTTGGGTCGATATGTGCCGTGCAATCCATCTGGTAGTTCGGGCAGGACTCCCACGGCCAATAGTCCGGGTGCAGCTGTGGCCTTTTGTGACATTGAACAGTTTCACCGCCCCCAGCTTCAAAGATACAACCACATGTACGTTCCACGCGTAGCCACATGTCACACCCTCCACGCAGCATACGCCGATCCGTCCAGCCTCGCTACGCACCCACTAAAGGCCGAAGCGGTTTGCTACGGCGTGGTCCTCGATTACCGCCCTGCAGGCAACCATGTTGCGGAACGTTTTACCCTCCCCAAGCTGGTCACCTTCTGCCATTCTTTTCTTGGTTGTGCCGTTGGGGGAGCTGTCTAACGTACCTGTAAAAGGACATGACAGATAGAACGGCAAGCATTCAGTTCATATCTTAGCGGATTCGAAACTGTGGAAAAACACCAAGTAGGAAACAACATACGGCAATATCTACATAAACAAGCATGGAGACCGCACATTCTGTAGAGTGGACATGCAAGGCCACATGATGTACAAAGACGCAAAAAACATGGGAAACACATGTTACGAGTGGAGCTACTAGGACAGAGAACACGGTGCCTTGCCCAGGACTGTGTGTAAGGTGGAGCCTCGGTCTGGTCCAAGGAGCTTGGCTCCATCCAAAAAAACCGCTTGATCTCCACAGCTTCATCTTCCGACTCTCATTCCTAGTCTTCATACTCCCGATCTCTGTCCAGCCAGAAGAATATTTTTTCTTTGGCACCTGATTCTCGGTTGAAAACGTGGTGTCCTGGACTCTGGGACTGAGTTGGAACCGGTGCTAGAAGAACTCCGTGCTCAGGAGGCCAATAGGTGCATTGTTGAGGTGGTGGTGCAGGGGGTGGTGGTGATGCAGCGGTTCATAAAGTGGGTGGTGCAGCGGGACGTGCAGCGGTTGATGCAGCAGGTGGTGCAGCTGGTGGTGCAGCAGGACGTCCAGCGGGTGGTGAAGTGGGTGGTGCAGCGAATCATGCAGCGGGTGGTGCAGCGGGTCATGCAGCGGGTCATATAGCACGTGGTGCCGCGGGTGGTACAGCCGGTGGTACAGCGGGTCGTACAGCGGGTGCCACAGCGGGTCGTGCAGCGGCTGGTGCCGCAGTTCGTCCAGCGCGTGGTGCCGCAGGTCGTGCAGCGGGTGGTGCAGTGGGCGTCGGCTTAGCGGGTAGTGCAGCCAGCGGCTCCACATCCACGCCAGTGGGGCACCACCCCGCCGCCGTCGGTGGGTTCGGCCGTCCACGGTTGCGCCGCCTTGGGTCTGAAGGACCTGACAGAGTTGTTGTGCCTGTTGCGGGCGAGGCAACATGACGGGGAGGTAGCGCCCGTGGCTAAGGGTGCACACCGATTCCTGAAATCGCGATTAAATAATCACGGTTCCACGATTCTTCTATGTACCCACGATTCCGATTCTTTTATCCTAGAATTGGACCGGAATTGTGGGTAGCTCTGGAATCGGATCAGAGGGGGAGGGGGGGCTGTTAGTCAGGAAAATGACCAGGTCCTGCTCAACTTCAAGTACATAGAATAGAGTCGTCTCGCTTCACGCCGTCCAGTGCGCATGAGGCACATTTCGACCGCACGTATCCGAACATGCAAACCTATCCAACACATTCTACTTTAGTCAAAATCATGAAACTATTGTGGTTTTAACGTATATACCTAGGTATAACAATCAAACTGTGCTGATCGAGCACAGACCAATCGAGCATAGCTTGGACAATGAACTGCGCACGACCGGACTGTGCTGGTTGAGCGCAGTCCAAACAGTTTGATTGTTCGAACAATGTAACTGGTTGAACTAGACTCAGCGCTCAATCGGGCTGGTACGCACGTCTGGCTCTTTGTCGATCGCAGTGCTCAATCGGGCTGGTACTCCGATGCAATCGACGTCAACTAGACCAGACACACTTGTCCTCATTCACGAGTGGCATTCATCTCATCGACACCTCAGCATTGTCAGTAGATTGCTCCGCTGCCTCGATAACTTCCATACGAAGAGTCGTGCCAGTCGGCTAACCCACAGGACAGGTGTGTGATTTTCTAACAGGTGTTTTAATCATTGTATTACAAGACAACAGCGGAATCGTACCCATGTATCGTGATTCCACAAAGAATCACGATTCTTAGGCTAGAAACTGTGATTCCAATTCTAAAGTGGTAGGATCGTCCAGCCCTGTCATGTGTTGAGGCACTGCGTTCTACCACTGCCGCGCTGTCACATCCTCTAGGCCCACCGGTTGTGCGGAGGCAGGAGCCTCCGCCCTCCGGGCACTGCCCCAGGTCTGGGGCGCCATTGCACCTAGAATGGGTACATTGGCTTTTTCCGAATACAATACATTCCTCACGTACCCTGCAATTCAACTCATCTTGCTGGATGAGGAGAGAGAGCGCCATGCCAATGCTCCACAGCGAATACACCAATCATCGGCATCATCGCGGCTCTGCATTGGAGAAGCCAAAATGAAACGAACACTCTGGAGGGGGGGACGTTCGCTACCCACCATCCATGCTGACGCTCAAGCTGACTTCCACCAATGCATTTCAGGGACCATTACAACGTACGTGGATGGGTTATGCAGCCAATCCGCATGCAGTACACTCGTGCGATAGTGGACTGAGGTCACTTAAGTGCCTCCATTTCTGCCCATGCAGGTTTGGGAGCCAGGCTGGCATCTGCACATGCAGGCCGTGTTTCATCCATCGTATTGTTTACGTGTGTACGTAACGTCAGCATGGCATACACAAAGCATCGTTGAAGCCATGGGAAGAGCTCTATTCTTAAGGAAAAGCAAACACCCCTTCTGTTCGTGATCGAGCAGATCGTCGAACCAACTATTGGGTGAAATAGTTCCGATACCCATAAAACACAAAGTATGACTCTCATCCGCCCATCGTTTGAAAGAAAAGTAACGATCCGCCCGTTGTTTGGAACAAAAGCAACCATCCACCCACCATGCATTACAAAAGCAACCATCTGCCCAGCCTTCACAACAAAATCAACCAGCCGTCCATCCCTTTCTTCATGCTGGATCATAGCATGTGTTGGGCATAAATACTCTGGAGTCCATTGTTTCAGTCGATAGATCCGCGGTGCCCATAGTCAAAAGCGACACGCATGCGGTGTCCAAAGTAAAAAACGACACACATGTGGTGTCCATAGTCGGAATCGAAATGACTGCGGTGCCCATAGTTTTCATTGTGTGAGTCGAAACCAAAATTTATGTCTACTATACCCACTATTTCATGGAAGTATTCAGTTTTCATGGACTTGCATGTCGTAAAGAAACCTCGCATGTTGCCAGCCTGGCTTGGAAGCCTCCGCTTTCTTTTGTCCTTTGCCGTTCGGCGGCGGTAATTTTGCACAAGCTGGAGCCATGCATGTGGACTGATGTCGTCGCGTTGTACACAACGTCTGCGCGTCGCTCGGTACATGACATTTTTATCGCCAATGAATGCTCGCCGAATGGACGTGGCCACCGCAAATAACATGTTGTTCACGGTGGAATTTGCCGACGCCGTGCTGACCTTCACCCGATGTCGGCGGCATGGGCCGACGTACACTCAGGCTCACGCGAACAGGTTCATCAACTCAACCGCTTTTTGTACCGGTTCGCATGATGAACCGGTACTACAGTTTGTATTTTAGGTGCTTCCCCGAGAGTACTATACACTTAGTGTACTAGTGTCGAACTTTGACTAACACGTGCACTGGACATGGAGAACAACGTCCGTCCAAATGGCCCGGCACATCGTGGATGGGGTACTCCCGTAGCGGACCCCCGGGCGGCACATCGGGCATGGGTCGCATTGAAGGAGCGGTGGGAATGCAATTTAGCACGCCACCGAGAGTTGGGATATGAAGAACCACCATGGGCCCGAGCTCCTGTGACTCCAGAGCACATGGCTTGGAACTTGGGAGTGCCCATGCCCAGTAGCAGGCCGCCCAAGCCATCCCGAGCTTGGAACTTGGAACTGTCCCGAGCCATGGGAGCCGTGGACATGGACCGAGCTATCGAGCCCGTAGCGGCCAATCGTTAATGAAAGTACGGGCATCCGAGTTTTATTGCAATGACAATCCAGGGTATGCGAGAATTATTGAACTCGTATGTATGGGCATCAGGGGTTTATTTGTCTGACAATTCTGGGTATGAGAGTATTTTCTCAGTGACACAAATGGCCATCCGATGTTTATTTCGTTCACAATTCAGGGTATGCGAGTAATATGCCAGTGACAAGTACAGGCTTCAGAGGTTTATTTCATTGACAATTATGGGTATGTGAGTATCATTTCAGTGACATATATGGGCTGCCGAGGTTCATTGCATTGTCATTTCAGGGTATGCGAGTATTATTTCCGTGACATGTATGGGCATCCGGGATGTATTCATTGCACAACTCTGGGTATCCGGGAATGGTTTGTCTGCGAAAAAAGGACATGTTGTGTTTATGTTCGTCGCATTACCGGGCACAAAAGGTATATGACATTGACATGTATGGGCACTTCAGTATCATGTATTGGACCACTATGGGCACCACAGTCTTATTCATGTGCATAGTCTGGTCATGGAAGAAATGTTCATGGCCCAAGTATGGGCATAGTTGAATGCTTTCACTGACAATTTTGGGCATGCAAGTAATAATGCAAGAAGTACTACCCAGTCCACTATGGATCTAACCACTTTGGGTCCAGGACACTGAACAGCCAGAGCCACTGGCACAAGTCGCATCCACATCCCTGGCGTCCTTGACATCCCAGTGCATCATAGAACATGTCCTCACCGACATGAACAGAGTCGATGTTCTCGTCTCCTCCCTCGTACAAGACATCTTCCCCATGACTGTCCTCTGCCTCTGCTACAGTAGTGTAGGCATCCAATTGACATGTGTCATTGTATAAAGCTGTACAATGGTACATTCATACGTATCTTGTTCTTGTTGGCGGCCACAAGTAGGAGAACAGCTTCTGACACACCAATGTTGCACCAACTCCCACGAGGAAGATGATAGTGAAGTTGTTTTGGTCACAAAAAGTCATGTTTCTGATTCCTTCAAACTATTGACGCAAAGAGAATGATATGAAGGTGTGAAGAGTCCATATGTACACTAGGTTACTCTCACTGGTGCATCTAGTTAAGAATACTTTGAGCACACTAGTGTTCATTACAATTTCAACAGAACTGCAATTGTGGATTACAACACATGAATACATGGAGAACGCACAAATCATGTTTGTGATTAGTGCTTGTGAGTTATCCCAAGTGAGGAGAGTTTATGGGCTCTTTTCAACATGGGGAGGGAGGAGTACAGGACTGTAGGCATTTGTCATTAAAATG
Organism: Penium margaritaceum; assembly: GCA_023375785.1. Taxonomy (NCBI): domain Eukaryota; kingdom Viridiplantae; phylum Streptophyta; class Zygnematophyceae; order Desmidiales; family Peniaceae; genus Penium; species Penium margaritaceum. The sequence goes on from SZWC01002747.1 coordinate 117,090, forward strand.
CTTTGTCAAATGGGGTTGCTCACGACTACAATTCCACGTACACCACAATTGAAACCTACTCCACTACAGCAGCGTAATCACGGGCCACATGTAATCTGGCATGCACCTCCTCTTCTACAAGTGGACGTTGTTGATCTCTGGAAAGCACACACAAGGAATGAACACAGAGTTCAAATTCCCGAATGATGTCCAAGTAAGTCTTGAAATGAAGTAATGGCTAAAAGAACAAGCTCACCCACACTTACCAAAGGCCAAAGGAGCGGTTGATGCTGTCAGCTTTAGCATGGAATGTTATCCACACCTCCGCACGATCCTCGGCTTCATGGTGGGGTACGCCTTCTTAGTCACTGGACACAGAGACAAGATCAACGACCTCCTGCCCCCCATCCCCCCCTCCTCTTCCCCTCCCCCCTCCTCCCCCGCCTCTTCTTCTTCCCCCTCCCCTCATCGTCCTCCCCCTCTTCATGGGAGTCCTCCTCCTCCTCCTCCTCCTCCTTTGACCCTGCCTCCTCTTTGGCAGGGGGTGGTTCTTTAGCTTCATCCCCTGAGTATCCCATGGCGTCAACGTTGCTCCTGCAGGAGGCCCACATGCGTCTCTCAGCGTCAAGCTCAGAGACGCGTGCTGCCGCCATCGCCTTGGGGCTTGGGGCGTCCATGTTAGGGCATGTCCGACGGACATGCCCCTGCTTCCCAGAGCGTGCACAGATGCGTCGTTTCTTCATCTTGGCGTACCTGTCCAGGCGCACGGTGGCTGGCCGCCCGTGCCCACGACTTGGGCCTGGCTGCGTCCACTTGGGCTCTGCAGGCTTGACCTGGCGCACCTTTGGCAGTGGGAAGGGGGCGTTGTAGGTCCGCTTGTAGCTCAGGTTCAGGTAGCCGAGGTCGACGTACGCGACCGGGTTCAGTGCGTTCTCCAGCAGTAGGCTGCACGCGTACGGGCACGGCACCCCATACTCCCGCCATCGCCCACACAAACAATCCTTGGTCTTCAGGCTCACGTCTCGTGGAGTGCCGTTGTGCCGTGTGGCTGTGCCCGTGTGCCATGGTCCTGTCTCGTCGCCATCCAGGTCCAGTGAGTTTTCCCTGCTGCGGTCGCAGTTGTTCTTGAGCTTCAGGTAGAGCGCTCGCGTGACGTTGCCCTCCGCGTCATCTGCCAACCTGCGGCAAATGTGCCACAATCGCTGCACAAAGACATGTAGGTTCACGAAACAGAAGAATGGATACATCTTCCACAGCTCCACTAGCTTACCATTGAGAGACTCCATGGCGTTGCTGGTGGTATGCCCAATGCGGAAATCGGGCAAAAGAGCCTGCTCCAGCGCTCCTTCGGGATACCGGGCTCTCCATTGCCGCCCAACGGGCAATCCACAGCTCTCGGCACCTGGCGCCGCATCTCTGCCAGACATGCGTCCCAGTCCTCCTACGTCGTCGCGTGTACTAGGTTCCAGAAAAGTGCGCCAGACCTGCCCTGGCACTTGGACTGCACGTTGCGCATCAGGTGCCACACGCAGTACGTGTAAGTCGCCCCCAAAAGCTTCGCCTCGACAGCATTGGCCAGGCCCTTCTCCCGGTCAGAAATGACCGTTGTTCCATGTTGTGCAGCCGTCGGGTACGCTGCTGTGACCAACTCACAGAACCAGCTCCAGTCACGCTCATCTTCCCCGGACACTAGGGCATATGCAGCGAGCATGGCATTGTCATTTGCGTCAAAGAATTGCATGATGAGTAGAACCTGTTTGTGGCCGTTTTTGAGGTGTGTGCCATCCATGACAAGGACCCTCCTAGTGTGCTCAAAACCTCTCCTGCAGGCACCGGATGCGATGCACACTCAGTCGAAGGCGCCCGTGACACTGTCTTTCTCGGCTTTGGCGATGACTTGCAGGTCAACCCTCTGCACTTGCAAAACAAACCATGTTTGTCCTGTTCAGTCACTGTACTATGACATAGCTGTAGTGTCAAAAAATGGAGAACACTGAACAAAAGCGGGATAACTTACCTCCTCCACGTAACCTGGGAACATGCTCCACGACTCTGACTTTTTGCCGTACATCTTCTCTAAACAAAGTTTCTTTGCACGGTAGAGGGTGGTGTATGGGACCTTCGTGTTGGCCACTTCTGTCATGACCGCTTACAGCGCCTTGGGCTTCACCGACGGGTCCCTAGCAATGGTGCTCTCAATCTGCCGTGCCACCCACCTCATGGAACGCACGGGGTTACCCCGGCCGAGGCCGGGGTCACAAAGATGGCCATCCACGAACGAGGTGATGTTGACTGCTTCGGACTTCTTACTGTACCCGGCACAAACAAACCACGGGCAGTTTTTCATCGCAAACTGCTTGCACCGTGCCACGATCTGAATGGGGTCACTTTTCAACCACGTTAGCACCCTGCGGTTGTGTACCGCATACTCTTCCACTGCGGCTGTGCATGTAGCCATGTTCTCGAATGTTGGGCCACCGGGGAAGTCCACCGCAGCCTTCCGCTTCTTCGGGGTAGCATGTGGGGTGGGGTCAGAGATGCGGGCGGCGGCAGCCTTCGCCTTGGCCTTGGCTGCTTTTGCCTCATTGTCAGAACCGATGGGCATGCCCTTGGTAGAGTGCACACGCCCGCCTACAAGGGACATCCTCAGGGGACCCTCAGCTTCAGGGCGTGGATCCCCGCCGACTGCAGCTACCGGTGCATCGTTGTTCTCGGTACTTGGTGTTTGCTGCGTCAAGCATGGATCATCTGTGGCGTAGTCGTCGCTGTCGTCCGGCGGGAACGAGGATGAAGTGACAGCTCCGCCACCTCTCTGTTGCATGGTCCCCGCCATTGGGAGACTCCATGGGAATCTTGTTGATTAAACCGAGGTGTGTATACCTTGGATACCCGCGGTCGTCTTGCATGCGCCGTCTACAAGGCTACCATGGGAAAGACCAACATCATCAACGCTTTGATGCACCACAATGCAATGCACGACCAGAACCCCCCTCCCCCTCCCCAAACCACAACTGTCGACGTGCATTGAAAAGTATTTTCCCGTATTAGGTACGACAGGCACTGTGGGAGGCACATGGTAACTGTGCATGATGGGAGGTACATTGCGACTCGGGAAACCGGCATAGTGTGAATCCTGACAGGGTGTCAAAATCAAATGCGAATGCACTGGAACACACGGACGTGTTTCATACATACAAATGTACAAATTATTAAACCTCGTGGATCCTTAAAAAAACTGACTGACATGACGCAATCGGCTCAATGGTATGCAGCGCCTTTCTACGAGGCAAAGTGTTGCATTATCCTATGTAAGACCTCTGCAAAGAAGGCGTCGGAGCCCTAACAAACCACGCAATATTCGTTCCATGTTTCACGGACGACCGGCGACGACATCCACTTTTTCATGGTTGTTGAAATCTATGTCAAAAAAGTTAAAACCATCAAACATACATCAAGCGTGCCCATAACTGACACTAACCGGGGGCACAGATGTCATGTCCATTTCAACTATGGGCACCGCAGTCATTTTGATTCCGACTATGGACACCGCATGCGTGTCGGTTTCGACTTACGGCACCGCACACGGTTCGCTATCGACTATGGGCACCGCGGATCTATCGACCGTAATGATGGGCATACAACAACTCCGTCCGCATGTGTTTTGGACCTGACATGGAAAAAAGTGCAATGGTGCATCCGTCTGAGACATAGTGAATGACAAAAATCATGCCATACATCAATGCTACATGGTATGTGGCGGGAGCATGGCATTTTGTTTAGCATATCTGGGTTCCTAAGGTATTTTTTGTGTAACGTTGGCATATGCATTATTTTATGTATGTCATTGTCATATGCGTTGTTTTCTTTGTGACATTGACATATGCGTTTTTTTTTGTGCAGCATTGTCATATGTGTTGTTTTGTGTGCGACATTGGCATATCAGCTGTATGGTTCCCAAAAGTGGGTTTATCGTGACTGAATCCCCACTTGTTTCAGTACACATGTGTACACATGTAGAGTCGCATTGAAGGCCATGTAGCGTCTCATGGTACGGACTATGGAAACAAAACGCAAAAGTCGAGTTCAGAAGAAAAAAGTTAAGAGCGTGCCCAATGTGCAACACATATAATGCAGTTACTGTTAGTACTTGATAAGTGAAAGTACCATGGATGGATTGTTACTTTCCTGGAGAGCAACGGGCGGATGGTTTCTTTTCTTCCGAACGGCGGCCGGATGGTAGCCTTTCTTCCAAACGACAGACGGATGAGAGTCACACTTTGCGTTTTTTGGGTATCTGAGCAATTTCACCCAAAAGAGAAACATAATGAAAAGATATTCGGCAGTTGCACTAATTGTGATGTCATCTTTATAAACATTATGTAGAACATGCTTGTTGGAGTGGAGGTGTATGTTACAAACACGGATATGTTATGTAACAATGTTTGAAAATGCAAATAGGTACGTGTTTGTGGGGTCTTAGTGTCATGTTTTGCATTGGTCCTCGTAAGCCAAGACATGCACCACATCCACTTCTTGGATGTTGCATGCACGAGGTAGAACAGATCCCGACGCCTCTAGCTAGTGTATACGTGTTCTCCTTGGCGTATGCGAAACGTTCAATTGACGCAACGGTCCGTAACGCTGACAGCTAGGCACTATTCAGTTCATGTGCAATGTATGCCGCGCTGGAGTTGGCTTCCTTGTGTCCTCCCCCTCCATTCTGTCCTAGCCAACAAGTTTGACCTAGCACTGCCCGTCACTGCTCTGTCCTAGTCGCTCCGGCACTGTGCACTACCTTGTCACGGTGCCGAGTATGGTTGAGGATGTCCTACACCCAGGTGAACACCCAAGTGGGTATCCCCTGTATGAAGTAGTCAGGATATCCATTCTGTACCCATGTTCACACACTATGGCTGCACAATTGTGATGGTCTGCGTCCCATAGGCGGGGACGCAGGCTGTCTCATGACCACACTCTCAGGTCCCCTCTGCCATTGTTAACACGCCCTGTTCTAGATGAGATAGGTGTTTATTCCCCCCCTTCTGCCTGTCGCCTGATTTTTTATGCAAGATTGGGCACCAAAGTCGCCGTCATCGTGTGATCCCCAAAGAGGCCTGCTGCCCCTAAGCTGTGGCTAGGCCGTTCAAGAGACAAACCACTGCAGGGAAAAAGACCATGTGTTAGCTCATCCCGCTTGCACTTGTTTCCTTTTTCTGTTGCACGTCCAGTCCCTCTTTACTTTCTATGTCTCTCATAGTTTTAGAATTTTTTTGCAGTGTCATCCGACGATGAGCCAGGAAAAAAGGCACCAAAGCGCACCAAGGTTGATGGCGCCTTACCAGGTGGGATGGATTTCAAGGACATGAGTGAGTGCCGTTGTGCCGTGGACAACTACCTCATCAAGAACCGCATGACCGTGCGGTGGTTGTGGAGTGAGCCAACCAGGTTCACAGCTTGTTGTGCGTAGTTCAAGGAGGACTGCCCGTGGATATTGCGCGCCCACGTGTGAGCCCAAAGTGGGATGGTGAAGGTTTCCGAGTGGAAGGAAGGACACCACTGTGTCCCTGGTGCTTGAAGCGGCCGTGGAGATCCGGCAAAGATTGTGAAGTGGGTGTCCCGGCACATCTCTGCCACGCTGTAGAAGAACCAATGCGCGGATGTAACCAGCCTTTAGGCAGTCGTTAAGAAGGCGACCGGCAAGGAAGTCGACCGCGGCACCCTGTATCTCGCAAAGGTGGCGGCATGAGAGAAGCTTCTAGGCTCTCGGACCATGTCATGGTCCTTGTTCCCGGCATACACGCAAGAGGTAATGACTGTCACCTTGTTCTTTTTTTTCCCCTTACCTTTCTTTGTGGAATTTCCTGACTCCTTGTCATTGTTGGTGTGCTACAGCTCATGAGACTCGACCGCATGGCACACGCTGTTGCTGAGGCGATTGAGGGCAATGTTTTCCACTGGGCCTTCGTGGCTCCTGACGCTATTGTTCTCCGTTTTCAGCACTCCCGTCACATCGTCATGATGGACGGGACTTTCTTGGAGAACGACCACAAGTAGACGTTGTTGGTGGCGTGGTATTTTGATGCCAACGGTCATGCAATGCCCATGGCGTGGACACTGGTGTCCAATGAAAATGAGGACCACTGGACCTGGTTCTGCTTCCACCTCGCCATCGCCTTCGCTATCGCAGTGGAGCAGGGCATTGCAGTCATCAGCGACCGAGAGAAGGGATTCGTGAATGCAGTCCGCTGCCAGGTGCCACGTACACATACTGGCAGAACATCCGTCAATGGTATGGCAAGAGCGTAGGTTTTTGGTGCGGTCGTCTGGTCCACGTGTTGACCCACGCAGAGTTTCAATGGTGCGAGGAGATATTGAGGCGGCAGTGCTCGCGTTGTGCTGTTTACCTGCTTGGCAGCGACGGAGTGGACATCATCCCGCTAGAGTGGTGGAAGCGTGTCTACTGCCCTATTGGTCACGCTGGACACACGACTTCAAACGCCTCTCCATCTCTCAACGCGTGCACAATCGAAGTGCGGAAACTATATACGTTTTACTGATTCATCTCACTGCTTGTGTGGGTTAAGTGCCTGATGGCTGATTGTAGGAAAGAGGCAAAAGCGTGCAAGGGCGACCTGGCCCCAAATCCGGAGGCCAGGTTCTTGAACGCGTCCGTGTTGTGCAACGGGTACGATGTCACAAAGGAGGGACCTCACATGGCTACGGTCCGTGGGGTGACTAACGGCGTTCGGTGCATGGACATCGCCCAATGATCGTGTAGCTTTGGGGCATGGAAGAGTGGGGACAACCGTGCGTGCACGTTTGCACAGTGCTCCTCGGTGGGGGGCAGCCGCCAGAGCCACTATGTGACGTCGGCCTAACAAAAATTGCTTTCCGTCAAGCCTACAACAACCCCAGGCCAGGTGTAGACCCAGCCGCTCTCACCCCGTTGGAGGGGGTTACTTGGACACAACGAGGACTTCACCATGGCCGTGGAAGGCCCCAGAGCAAGCGGTTGGAATGCAACGAGCATCGGAAAGCGAACAAAATATGCGGACGATGTGGCCTGAGGGGCCACACCATGTCCAAGTGCACCAATCCAACGGGAGTGGCACCAGCAGCGACAATAGCAGAGGCAGCGTTGCCTCTACTATGCGCGTGAAGGTATATGCCAGGCGTTGGCTCGCAAGTGGTACCCAAGCAGAGGTAGAGGTAGAAGAGGTTACAGCAACAATTGCAGCAGTAGTAGTAACAAAACCCACAGCCACTGCAAGGGAAGCTGTCACTACTGCTCCTCGTCTATAGCAGAATACCATCACCGTCTCCGACGTCGACGACCACGAGTACCACACAAAACAGTTTCCAACGTACGACAGTCCAGAGGACTATGAGCCAGAGGCCCCGGAACCATATCAGTGGATCAGTGAGGAGGACAACATGAGGTGCAGACGACAGTCACAGAACTGCACCCACCGACAGCTTGCCAAGCAGGGCATGCCACATGGCGGCTGGGATGATGTCCCAGAGGACTACTACGATGAAGAGGGCAACAAGGGGGTATGAAAGGTCCATTAACTTCTTTCGTAAGTCCATGGTCTTCATTCCTATGTTCAGTAATGTGTTGCATAACTCTTGACTACGTCTTGTGTCCATGGTGTGCAGAATGAGGGAGAGCCACTTCACGGGGCCCTGTATGATTTTGAGCCCCTGGACAAAGACAATGACGATGTTACCAAGTTGAGAGGGCGGGCCAGATAACATGTGGTCAATCTAGTTAGGGTCCTGGGTGAAGGGAGACTATGTGGCAGTGTGCTTGCTTGTCAGTGTGTTTGTCATGCTTTTGGACATGTAACGGAAGAGGTGGATGTTCAATGTCAACTTTCATCACTAAAAGATATGGCATATCCATCTCGACGCATAAAGTGGACTTTACGAACATTCTGCTCAATCTCTTTCGCCAGTATCAACATTAAGCCAACTTTGGCTTTATGTAGCCTTTGCCATGGACTGCACACAATAGTCTGAGCTCTTGTTGGTGACTCGGTTTGTATTTGGTGTTAGTGGAATGATCTTGATTCAAGGATATGGGCCGGCAAGAGGCCTACACACATCATTAAGATGTGCACGTGCCCCTGCCACAAAGGCCAGGTGATGAGAATCAATTCAAAAGAATATGTAGAATCAACGGGGGAGGTAATTCATCCAGTCAGTGACGTATTCTACGATGCAGTTGAGGATCTCATGGATGAGGCATGCTTTGCACTTGCCTATGGAATTCCTATGGCATACTGTCATGTAGGTTAACATTGCCCTACCTGTGAGGTGATGGCATGGATCTTTTAACTGCCACCCAGCTTTCAAAGCTGGTTAGTCAGTGAGATACGTGGGCAGTACATACCGGTGTTAGTCCAGTGTTTATCCTAAACTATGTCCTCACATACTATTACTTCCCAAGGTTTCTTGTAGCATGTTCATTCCAGTGCTAATCTGTTCTTGGTATTGTTTATGCTTGTGTGGGAACAAATGAGCACAACATGAATGATAATCATACATGATTAATGTGTACCCAATGGTCCTACTATTTCATGTTAGACTTGAAGTGTACAGTGAACCGTGATTGACACGGCAGAATGTGCAGACATCATTGTGAAATGGGTATGACATGATTGAAAAGCTACAATATTGATCAATAACCCCATGGGGTTACAAATGCCAAATGGCCATGGGATACATCTTGGCCACGGGTGCCAATCACTGCTGGCGTGCAAAGGAAGACTAGTTAGAGCCCGCATACCTAGGATCCAGCACGTTGCGTGTGGACAGGGCGGTGCATGGTCATACACGGCATCCCACTTAGACTTCACTGGGTGCCAGGAAGCCTCGACCTTGTCACATGTTGGTTTGGACGGATAGTGTTGTGATTTGTGACGTTCCCGTCAACCTATACAGTTCACTATGACCACTCGGCCATGTCCATGCCCGTGCAGATCCCTGATGCGGACCCAGGTGGCACCAGTGCGTCGTCTGGTGGTGGACTACCAGTTTGGAGCTGACCGACGACCACCCCAGAGTCGTGGACGCTGTTTGGGACCTTCTGCAATTTTTCCGTAGCACGTAAGAGTTTATCGGTGGACTGGCCGTGGGCCCAATTTGCATGTTTTTGAATTGTGTATCCACTGCTTGATGCCGGATGCATACATGTGACAAGTCGTAGTGTCTGTCTTGTGATTTTGCATGCTTACGTTCAAACAGCATAACGTTCTGACTTGTCTACGCTGAGTTACGACAAAAACAGTGGTTTTGGGCTGGATTTAGGACACACCTTGCACTGCCGCGCGCGACACCCGCCGTACACCATGGCAGGTACTTATGCCATGGACCTGTCATTTTTCATCTCTCTCTATAAATTCTATTGAAGCATTGTGACAATTTGCCTCGTGTCTCCTAGCCAAACTCTTGCCGTTCTGTGTACGACTTGTGACTGTCGTCACCGTCTGACCATGCACTGTCACCTAGTCAGCGGCTGTGTTGCTAGGAAACTTCCACATATCTTCTCATGGTATAAGAGCAGAAAGAAAGTTCTCACTAGGCTCCGCATCAGAGACGCAGTAGAGCAGCAATAGTGGGTGTCACCATTGCACCTGATCCACTGGAACCTGTCGACGTCATCCAACTACCGCTCATGCCACCCGCCTTCAGCACATGAGAGTACATCAGTAGTAGGCACTAGCTGCTTCCATTGGTTTCCACGTGCTATGGTTGCCGCTTACTGCTCTATGGAGCAGTAAGCGGCAACCACAGCACGTGGAAACCAATGGAAGCTGCTGGAATTGGCGCTAGCTACAGCAGTAACAGGCGGCACCTGCAACAGGCGGTAGCGGGCAGCAACAGCAGTAGAAAGCAGCAAGCAGCGAGCTGCAGGAAGCGAGCAGCAAGCAATAGTAGCAAGCAACAACGTGCAATAGCAGCAGCATTTAGCAGAAATAACAGCAGCAGGCAGTAGCAGCAGCGTAGCAGTACTATGTAGCAGTAGCAGCTCACAGCAGTAGCAACACAGCAGCAGCAGTGCGTAGTAGCAGTAGTGCACAGTAGGAGTAGCTCACAACAACGCTGTAGCACAGCAACAATGCGCAGCTACTGCCACAGCTGCACAAGCTACTACGCGGCTGCTGTTGCAGGCGTAGGTACAGCAATAACGGCAACTGAGCAGAAGCTAGTACGGAGCTTCGAAGCATCTTCCGCGCGGTTGTTGCGGAGTAGCCGCCTAACAGCCGCACAGGTTGTAGAAAAAACGTACCGACGTCGACATTCTTCTTGCTGACGTCATCAGGCCCATGCTGACGTCAGTGAACCCTTGCTCACATAAGTACTTGCCTTAGTCAACTCTTTGGGTCAGAAAGTCAAACGTTGTGAGTGTTTTAACTCCTCAAAAACCGCTGCTGGTTCTACAATCCGACCGGTTTGACATCCCGGTCCATACTGATCGTTGACATGGATTCGACCAGTGACAAGGGCACAGGACCACCAGATCCCTCTTCCTCCTCCTCACGGGTCATGAGCCCACGCTTGCAGGCTATTGAGGACCTGTAGAGTTGGCAAGATGAGATGCATCATCTGTAGTAGTAGCAAACTGACGCCATCTGTACACTCTTTGAGCTTCTTCGCGGTCAGTCTACAGCCCCACAGCAGACCTCCGAGGGAGTTATCGGTGTTGTACCTTCTACACATCAGTCGGCATCTGCACCTGAGACAATAGCAGGATGCAAACAGCCACCTCTTTATCCTTGGGATGAGGACCCTGACATGCCCTTTATGGAGGATGACACTCACGAGAGGGAGATTTGCATGCTTCAGGAGCGTCTCCGCCAACTTAAAACAAGTTCTCTGGTCCCATAGACATCTGGCATCCGATCCTCACCGGATCCATACCTCGTTGACTTCCCTCGTCCCGGTGTTTTCCCCATCCCTTGTCCTTCTCAGCCTGTGGTTGCTCTCCCTATGGAGCGGCAACCCAAGGACTTTGAGACACCGCCCCCATGCTATGTGAGCGAGGACGTCTTTCACTGCAGGGAGACTCTTTTCCAGGTTTGGGCCACTTCAGAGGGATTCTGGCCCTACTATCACAGTTTGTACTAGGTTATTGATTGCGCTCAGGTGCTGACAACGGCTAGGGCGATGCAGGGACTCCTTTACGCCATGCCAAGTGAGACAGTCGTGGACTTTTGCCCTTTCCTTGGAGAGGCCGGCACAGGCGCGTGTGCTAATCCACGTTGGGGCTAGGACCTAGCTTTTTCCCTGGGTGTAGCAGAGACGCACGCCACCGAACCGACTCACATCTGCGTCTTCCACTCCCTTTTTCAGGGACCTGCCGAGCCCGCAGCAGATTACTGGCAGCGTACCACGCGTCTTGGGATCTTAGGAGGTACATAGTTGTGGACGCTTCGAACGCTCAAGATCAGAGTTCTCCTCGAGAACGCTGACATCTTCTCGGGGTATAGGGACACCGTGCTCGAGCCTTTCTCCACCTCCCTCAAGCTTCTTCCTTGGGTGCATTAGCTTTTCCTTTAGGTGACTTCCGCCCGTGAGGCAGCTGTGGCCCATCAGGAGAGTTCTCTCGCTATAGAGATCATCGTGTCACCATTGACACCCCGCTTAGAGTCCACTTCTCCATCCTCTGGCACATCCTCCTCTTCCCCTCCCACCCCAATTACCCCGCCTTAGATGCAAGGTGTGGCAACAGCGGCAAAGGGGAAGAAGGGCAAGAGAAAGCGTGGTTCGGGCCAGTAGTTGTCGCAGCAGCAGCAGTCATCGGGCAATAGCAGTGGATGTACTCTTCACTACAAGTGTGGAGGTGTTCATCGCTATATTGAGTGCCAGCATCCGCTCGATTGGACACAGATCACTCACGGTCTTCAGGCTGTACACGCACAGCAGTCTGCATCGAGCAGCACAGCCTATGGTCGTGCGACGACCACGACAGCAGCAGTTCCCGCTTCCCCACCGGAGAGCAGCGGCGACCCGAACCTACGTGACCGCACCATCGCCAAGCTCCATCACCTTCTGGCGCTTCACTTTTAGGGAGGTGCGAGTGTTTCGTCACAGTCGGATGGTTCACAGACTGATTTTTTGTTTGTTCTTGTAGCTCGTGATGACTTGTGTGGGTGGGCACAGCTGACATGTGATGATTATGGGCCTAACAATACTGATTGGATTCATGAGTCTCACCTCTGTGACCTTCCTTTTTTCTCCTCACCTGTTGCTAAGCACCCGTCTGAGGCCAAGTGTTCCATTTCCCATTGTAAAATGGCGTCCTCCGGTCATGATCCCGGTGGCACTTGGATCATCGATTGTGGTGCCACTCATCACATGACCTGTCTTCGTAGTGACTTTGTTGTTCTCGGTCCTGTTGCATCTGTTTGCTCTGCTCACATGGGATTTGGTTAGTCACTGCTGGTCCAGGGTGTTGGGGTTGTGTGCTTCAATGGTCCGTCTGGCCCCCTGTATCTTTCTGAGGTACTTTTTGTGCCTTACCTTGAGCTCAGCTTGCTGTCTGTGCATGCCTACACAATGATGGGACTCTTTGTAGAGCACACTACAGACTTTGAAACTCTGACAATTGTCGATAATCGTACCACTGTTCTTCGTGCCTCCGTTGTGAATGATTTGTACCGTGCTCTCAGATTTCTTCTTCTTCTTACTCCCCTTCTCCTCCTGCTTGTGTGTTTATCACTAGTGTTCTGTGTGTTGAGCACTAGCGACTCCTGCATTGTAGCCTATGTCATGTGGGCTCTAAGACTATGTCAAAGCCTATTTGAACACAACCCGCACTTGGTCTTGACACGACTTCTTTCAAGAAGCTGCCCAAGACTGATTGCTTATTCTGCGCCCAGGGTAAGATGCATCGTTGCACCTACCCTGACTCCCATTCTCGAGCACTTTGCCCCCTTGAGTTGATCCATTCGGACCTTCTCGGTCCTCTTCCTGTCGAGTCTTTGTCTGATCAGGGCCGTTATGTCCTAACCTTGACTGATGACTTCAGCCCGATGTGGTCGGTCTACAGCCTGTGCCAGAAGAGTGACGTCGCTCTCACGGTTTGCCTCTAGTGATGGCTGAGCGTCAATCCCGCCACACGCTGCACACCTTCCGTTTGGACCCCGGCGGCGAGTTCGTCGACGAGATGGGTAGTTTCTTTGCCGAGCAGGGGGTTTTTGACCAGGTCTCCGCTCTTGCTATTCCTCGGCAAAACAATATCTTTGAGCGTTGTAACCCCACCATGGAAGATGCCGTTCATACTATGCGGTCTGACTGCGGTCTTCTAGAGAGCTTCACCTTTGAAGGATTTGCCTACATGACATGGGTCTGGAACCGCCTCCCGCACGGTCCCCTTCCGGACCATGTTATATCGTACAAGCTCTGGTTTGGCCACCGTGTTGAGCTACGTCTCGCTCGTGTCTGAGGATCCGTGGCTTCTGTGTGATTGTGTATGCATGGACTTGGCACTCTTTGGATGGGATATCCTTCTGCTCCCTTTTGACATGAATTTCATTCCTACCTTCATTCTTGTCCTTTGTTTACTCCTATTGCAACTACCTTGAGCTCACGGTCATGTACATGGGCATCATCTACTTTGTCAATGTTTGTGCCATTTGGTGGGTAATATTGCTTTGATTCTTACATTGTCTATACAATATTCAACGATTTATATTGTTGGGACCTTGAAACTAGGACATGAGGAATTACATGTCTACACGTGTCACATAAACTCCACAACCGTTGTCTCCCTCCTTCATGTTCAAACTAATCTCGTGTTGGATATGGCCTCGTTGGAGAAGCTAGTCTAGACCAATTGCCTCACATGTCTCACATGTTTCCTTTGAGGCATGCGATATTTCCTTTGGCACATCATCCATGAATCCACTTCACATTCCACCGCCTCTAGACCTTTGAAAGGTATCCACGTCGACCTCATGGGACCTCCTCCTTCTATGTCACATAGTTAGAGCAAGGATTTTACATCTTTATTATGATAGATGTTTACAATCATCACCATAGGATGCTCCATTGGCGCCACACGAGTGATGAGGATGTTGTCATTCTTTGCCAGTCGATCCAAGAAGACGTTTTGACCCCAAAAAATCCCTTTTTTTCCGGTCCAATCACAGAAATTGGAGAGGAGTTTATGGGCCTTGTTGATCTAGTGCACGAATAAGTGCACCTCACAGATTATTACAATGTATAATTAAAGATCGAGGTTACAAACCTGGCACACCACATCATTGGACTCGCTACCTAGCATAAGTGGGATGTCCATCATCATAACACATTCCTGATTTTTGCATTCCTTCATAAGTTGTTGGCCAAGAGAACTCACATAGTTCAACCCCACTGGTTCAATGGTGGGACATGGCATGTATGGTGCCTTGACAAAGCTCAAAACGGAATGGTGCAGTGCTTTGTATTCTGGAACACTGAGCACTTAAGTGTGATAGATATAGGAGTGATGTTGATCGCTTGCTCCTACCGTAACATGTTCTACCTTTATAGCACTTGGATTCAGGTTGCTGACTTTCAAAAAATCTCTTTACGTAATGCACTTATGTAGAAGGTCAAATAAACAATACACCACATGTAAGAGAAAAAATCTTGATCAGGTGAATGTCCTCTTGGGCATTGAGATTACAAGGGATTTTGAGTGTGGTGTACCTAGTTTGATTGAGTCTACCTACTAAAGTAGGCACATTCAACTCTCTCTCTCTCTCTCTCTCTCTCTCTCTCTCTCTC
>SZWC01002747.1:142920-154752 GCA_023375785.1 Penium margaritaceum
GGGGGGGGGGGGATCGTCGGCTCTCGATCGAGGCCCCCCCCAAAAGGGTCGAGTGTATTGGCAAAGTGTATCTGGTGAGTGTATCAATTTTGTATGGTGGAAAAAAAAACAATACACTAGTGTACATGAAGTCGAGGGAGAATCGACTCACCGAAACCGTCGATCGTCCTTGAACGACGATCTCGATGTAACGTGAAAGCCGACATGTAGATAGCAGAACGTCCGACGTAACAGCTCCCGTTGTCTCGTGAGACCCTCGACAGGGGAGCTCACGAGACAACAATCGTCGAGAATCAACGATCGTTGATGAATGATGGATCTTTACAAAATCTTGGTCTTTTTATATGTGTGCATACACGTACACGTGTACGCATAGGTACTTCGTACAACATCGGGCTTAGGTCAAGCGCAAACGTCAAGCGCGAACGTCAAGCGCGCCCTTGACACCGGCGGAGTCCAGCGCCACTTGGAAGTTTGCAAACCTCCCCCCAAACCCTTGCTAGCGCACGTGGTATTGTGCACTACCACGCCCGCTAGTGAGGGTTTGGGGGGGTTTGCATGTGCCGGTTTAAAACTCCGGCCTATCGACGGTCAGCGGTGAGGTTGCCGATCTTGACACTCGCGAGCCGTCGATGTGGAAGATTGACTTAATTCCACATCGACGGCTTGCGAGGCCCACCACCAGCGAGGTTTGTCGCTGGTCGTCGATGCGGCTAGTTCGGGGGGAGGGGGGGGTTGCGAGGAGCTCGCAATGGGTAGAAAACACAATCATGGTCCCTCTATATTTATAAAGGTCGTTCTAGCTTCCGAAAGTTCCCAAGTTCCAAAAAGGGCATCAGTGAGGTTTACATTCGTACCCACTATTACAGTATAAGTACAGTTCTAGGTGTGTTTAAGAACTATGTAAATGAGTTGAGAAACGATGAGAATTTGATACTTTTAGGTATTAAAAATTACCTGCAATCCTTCCACGAAAGTTTCCATGTTTCAGCATATAAATACACTCTAATGTGTATGAACAAATGTTAGAAACAAAACTGTGGTGTAACCTCCACGAAAGTACCATGAAACTTCCACGTGTATGCATTGAATGTGTACACCAAATGAAGAGTGTGTTTTTAAGGGGTGATTAACCATAAATGCTTGGCTTCCCTTTCCTTACCTCTTCGTTCTCTTCTCTCCTACTTTTGTGTTCTTTCATATTCTCTTCCCTTCCGCCGAGACCCCAGTGTTTGGGGATTTGTCCCGGGATTATGGGAGACCATTCTTAGGTTCTCCTGTCAATCCTCCCTTCTTTCTCTCCTCAGAGTTGTCCGTTGTCTTAGCATGACATCGCCGGCGATGCCTCCACTCGGGGTGGCATGGACACCACCCTACTGGGTCCCTCGTTCTATGGGCCACCCTCACCATTCTACAGAGCTCCTTAGTGGCTTCATGTGCCTTCTCCCCAGGCGTTCCCTTTCTCTCCTTCGACACCCATCTATGGGTCTGGCCCGCTGGACATGCGGTCTTCCTTGGTCCTCTCCAGGGGCTCTCTCCCTCCACCTACACGCACTCGACCTGCAGCAGTCTTTTCTGGTGTGAGTCTCCCGATTGGGTCCGGAGGTCACCACCGTGAGTCGGATGGATCCCTTTAGGGAGCGTCGTTGGGCAGTCTGGTTGGTGAGGGTGCATGGATTGAGGATTGGTAGCATGTCTCTTACCCCCGTCGCTTCTTGGCTTGTCCTGAGCGTGCTCCACCTTTTACAGGTTTCACTGGTAACGTTGCCACATGTCATGTCACATCACCTGCGCGTGTGTCACATGGGTTTTGGATAATTGACTCTGGAGCCACTCATCACATGACGTCGTCGTGTCTTGCATTTGTGTCGTTGGGGCCTGTCGGTGATGTACGGGGCTCATTTGTAAACTCTCCTTGTTCTTTTTATTTAGCATTCCAGACTTAGCCAGATTCTTGCCGTCTTGCATCGCACTCACACACAAAGCTCATGTTCGTTTTTGCATGGGCCTGCATGCCCTAAAATTATTACCAATTTGGTATCAGAGCACAGGGGGGCGTGTGAGCAGCAGAAGCAGCAGTAGTGGGCGGAACACTAAGAGAACGCGCCACGTGGCGCCACGCCGGCAGTAGCGTGAGGGAGCGCGAAGTGACTGCACGTGAATGCAACAGGGGCGGTGAGCCGCCGCTAGCAGCAGCATTAGCAGTAGCAATAGTAACAGCAGCAGCACGCGTTGGCAGCAGCAGTGTGCACGAGCAGCAGCGACGCAGCACTAGCTTGCAGCCGTGGCAGCAGCGAGTAGCAGCAGCGAGAAGAAGCAGCAGCGTGCAGCAGCAAGCAACGACGCAACAGTAGCAAAAGCAGCAGCAGCAGCTACAGTAGCTTTAGCAGCAGCAGCAGAAGCAGCCATAGCAGCAGCAGGAGCAGCAGCATGCAACGGCGTGCATAGCGAAAGAAGAAGAAAAAAAAAAGGCAGCAGCAGATCAGCAGCAGTAAGCAGTAGCAGCTGCTGCTGCGCAGAGCAGCAACAGCAACAGCAGCAACAGCAGCAACAGCAGCAGCAGCAGCAGCAGCAGCAGCAGCATCCGCAGCAGCTGCACCTGCCGCTGCAGCTGCTGCTGCCGCTACGAGGAGGGCCTCGCAGCCCTCCTCTGAAGGGGGGGGGGCTTTGAGGGGGCATATCGACCCCGTTCGCCACCCCCCCCTCTCCCTCCTTTCTCCCCTTCTCAAGGGGGGCCCTCGGAGGGCCCTGCTGAGCCCCTCCGAGGGGCCCTTCGGAGGGGGCCCGTCGGCCTCGCAGGCCCCCTCGGCCCCGTCGGCCCCGTCGGCCCCGTCGGCCGACCGACGGAGGGGCCGGGTCAGAGGGGCGGACAGGACCCCCCCCCCTTGCTCCCTCCTCCCCCCCCCACACCCACTCGCTCACTCGCTCGCTCAGCGAGCGAGCGAGCGAGCGAGCGTGCACGGGAGGGGGATCCGGACAAGCCGGACACCCCCCCCCCTCTTCCCCCCCCCCCCCTCTTGATTTTCTCCGTTCGCCCACCTTTTGGGCAATCGAGAAAAGGGGGGGGGCGAGTAACAAAAAATACAAAAAGGGGTACGCCTGAAAAAAAAAGGAAAAAGAAAGAAGAAAAAAAGGATAGAAAGGCAAGGGCTTCAGGCGAGCAGAGGGGAGAACCAATAAAAAAAAGGGGGTGGAGGTTGAGGGCAAAAGAAAGAAAAGGAGGCGGGTGGCTGTGGGCAAGAAAAAAAAAAGAGGCAACACAAAAACAAGATAATCTTCCCACTACCACCGCAGTGAGGGAGTACCACCGCAGCAGTCGCTGCAGCTTTCATAGCTGCAATAGCCGCATCAGGCCGTAAAGTGTCGACGACTACATCGTGGGGCGGCTGCGCAACAGCTTCCGCTTTCGTCTTCTCAGCCGACAGCGGACGGTCGTCGGCGACGATCTCCGCTTCTAGACGCGTCCTCGACCGGCGTCTTTCTGGGGCCCGTGGATTGGTGCGCGCTCTTCACCCCGTAGGATCGACGGCGGATTCGAGTCTTACTGTCTCCGAGGGCTGTGTCGTCTACCGCTTGGAGCAGCAGCCACACCTGCAGCCGCCACCCTTTCTCGTCTTGGAGCAGTCTTTGCTCCATTCGAGGCAGCAGCATTGGTCGCCGCAGCTAGTCAGACTCTCGTCTCCGGGTGTGCTGTGGTAGTGCAGCTCTTCCCGTCTGGTCACGTTTGCTGACCCGGACGCCGTGACCTCCAGGAGTGATAGTACCTGCGGACCTCATTCTCTCCCGTGGCTTGGTGTTTACCACCGGGAGTAGGTGCCCTCGGCACCTATCCATCGTCCAGCGCACGAGATGAGTGCGCGGACGTGTGAGCAGGCGCNTGGACGTCATGGTTGGCGTCGCTGTTGGACGCGCCCTCCCGGCTGGCATCCACCTTGGCTACAGCCTCGTCCGAGCCTGCGTCCTCCACAGCATACGGATCTGCCGGTGTTGGTAGATCCCCTAGCTGGACCTCTGGCAAGCATATTCGCCGAGATCCGCGGCCTACGGCAGAAGGTGCAGCGGCTTTGTTACCTCGTTGTCACTGAGCGTGCTTCTGCTACTCGTTCGTCGACGGCCTCTTCGACCACATCTCCTCCATCATCTCCTCCTTCATCCGATGATGTCCCTTCAGCTTCACCTGCCAGCCAGTCCCAGGCTGACACCATCCTTTCGATCCTCCACTCTGCTATGACCACGCCGCCACCCCGCGATGACTTGTCTTCCAGCAGTCGTTCCAGTCGAGTGACTCTACGACGTCGTCGTCAGCGCTCTGCACGGCGTGCTCACGCCGGTGTTGATACATCCTCCACCTCCTCGGCCTCCATTGTTGTACCTGTCGAGGGGGAGTGTGGTTACCGCACATTGCGTGATGCGATATTAGCGACAGGATCCGCAGTTGGGTCGAGGGGGAGTGAGTCTGATCCCGACATGGAGGTCATGGTGCAGACTTGCGTATCATCGAGCTCGACTTCCACGTCCGCGCTGGATCCAGATCTTCTACAGCAACAGCTTGCGTCAGGAGGTGTCCAGTCCCGGTGTCCCTGGGCGGTGCCACTCGCGGCTCCTACCGGTGGCGGCCCGGCGGTGGCACACGGGTCCGGTATGGATCGGGATGCATCTTTGGGAGTTTTGGCGATGTTTGTACAGCAGGCTCACACGAGTCCGGCGGAGGTTCCAGTGACGGAGATATGCGTGTCATCGATGTCGACATCCACGCTGGGACATGAGCCGGACGTTCTGCAGGAGCAGGTTGCATCACGAGGAGTGCAGGTCTCATGTGCCTTGGCGGTGCCACTTTCGACTCCGACCGATAGCGGCCTGGCGGTGGCACATGAGTCCCGCGCGGATCTGGATACCCCACACGGATTTCCGGGGGTGTTGGCGCACGGGACTCATACTTGCCCGACAGTGGTCGCTGTACATGAGCAGAGTCGACCGGCTGGTCTGTTAGAGGTTGAGGCGTTCTTGAGAGCAGCAGTTCTCAGAGATGTCACCGGGACACATGCTGCAGCAGACACAGCATGCTTCACCGCCTCATCTACACTACCTGAGGACCAGCTTCAGCGTGAGGAGTCGTCCACCTTCCGACAGTCTACAGGTTCCTGTACCCACGACGGAGCAGCGACATACATGACGGAGTCAGATGATGATCCATACTCTGTCATCGAGCAGGTGGTAGCGACTTGCGTTCCCGGCGAGACAGTGCGTGATCGCCAGCTGCGCTTGTTGGTCGCCTTGACGGACATTGCTGAGCCGGAGCCCTGTACACCTGTGTCCATTATGGCGGCAGTCGAGGACACTGGAGCAGATCCATACATGCAGATTGAGTCACCTCGTCAGCAGGAGCTGAGTTCTGCCCCCTCGATTTCACCTCTTGGTGACGCTACCGATCACATCGACGCTGAGAGTGGTAGTACCTGCACGGACGACGCTTCCACATGCTCTACGGACTCTGACGACTCCTCCTTCTCCTTCTCTCTCGGCATGCGACCGCTCACTCCTCGCATGACAGACACGAGCTGTGATGTGGATGCGACACCTGCAGCTGCATCCGATGTTCCAGCGTCTCAGCACATTGCGACCTTGGTTGACCCCCAGGAGGATGCAGCGGCACCTGTTCCATCATCTTCAGCAGCAGAGATGCAGATGGCGCTGTACTCACGAGCTGTGCAGTCTGCATGTGCAGCATCCAGTGAGGCAGAGTTCATTCTACNCCAGGTCGACATGGGCCACCTCGACATGTCCGAGGCAGATTATGCTGATCTGCAGGAGCGTGTAGTCATGCTACAGCGGGAGATGGTGGCAGCGCGTGAGCGATTCTCAGAGGAGGGCAGCATCACTAGTACCGGCAGGAGCCTTCCGGCAGCAGCAGTGATGCTGAGCGTGCCTTCGGCTTCCGCCATCCCGGCTCCTGTCGACCCCATCATCGCTCCTCCTTCTTCTGCTGTCGTCACGCACCTTCATCCACCCGACTCACCTGCCCCATCTTCATCTTCATCCACGAGTGGTGATCCGGTTCATCGCTCCAGCTCTCCTATTCTAGTAGTACACCCTTGTGTCTCAGGGTCTCGTATCCCGTATCGGAGGCCAGCTCCGCCACTTCATCCACGCACGCGTGTTGCTCGCCCATTCCCGTTCCTCCGGCGTACACAGATGCATCGCGGTAGTGCGGAGGCAAGAGAGACTGTGAGTTTCGACCCTTGGCAGTCACGCGAGGACTGGTATACCCCAGGTGATGCAGATTCACGTGAGTTGTAGCCGGAGACACCACTTCGTCTTTGAGGGAGGGAGTCGACTCACAGGTGACAGGGGGAGCTGTCTTCACATGATGCATATACTACATGACTCATCGCCCAGGATCTGTTCAGCTACGACATCAGCATCTCCATCGAGGACATCGCTGCCGGGTTCATCTGCCCATGGGGAGTGTTGTGTGGACCTCGACCTTACGCGACGTCATGGGAGATGCATGGGGAGGTCCATGCTCTGTTGTGAGCATCTACAGCATCCCGCATGTGGCTCATGCTGCGTGCCTCCACAGCTGCATGTACATGGCAGCACCCTGTTGGTCGAGACCCGGACACGTGGTGCATTGTACCCGTGTTACGAGGAGATCCTCCCTTGATCCTGTGTTTGGATGATGATACTATTGAGTTTGATTGCTCGTAGTGGTCGAGACCCGGACCATGGTACCGCCAGTGTCACGAGGAGTCCATCTTGTCCTCTGACATATGTATGAGGTGCATTACACTAGTTTGTGTGTGTGTGCATCACTCCTCTCATGGTCGAGACCTAGACACTTGGTGGGCTGTGCCAGTGTCCAGGGAGACCCTGGATGGATANACTGCTAGTTTACCGATATACCCACATTCGGGGTATATGGCAGAGGAGGGCGTGACGACACGACGGGCCTCCGGACTGCACCGAGACTTCTCCAGCACCTATGACAGCGCTGGCGAGACGCGGTCGATGCGTTCCGGCAGCCATGTGGGCTTGTCAGGAGGTAGGAGAGTTTTCTCGGTGGGTTCAGACCCGCGCACCCGGTTGACTGTACCGGTGCGACGAGGAGACCCGATGGCTATTGTGGGGCTTCCGATGTTCGGAAAGCCGTTTGTGATGTCTGGACGTTGATTCCGAGATGTTTTGACACTGCTCATATTTTCTCGGTGGTCGTGACTCGGGCACTCGGCGTGCTGTTCCGGTGCCTCGAGGAGACCACCTTTGTTGCTCTCGTGGTGTATGCAGTGTGTTCTCCCTGTTGAGTCATTTTGGTTCAGCAGGGGTGACGGGGCTAGGTGCGGTTAGCTGTCGGCGCCCCTATATAAGCCTGCTAGGGGCTCATTTGTAAACTCTCCTTGTTCTTTATATTCAGCGTACCAGACTTAGCCAAATTCTTGCCGTCTTGCATCGCACTCACACACAGAGCTCATGTTCGTTTTTGCATGGGCCTGCATGCCCTAAAACTATTTCCAATTATGGATGCATGCATGTGACCAGTCGCTCCGTCCGTCTTTTGATTCTGCACGTCTAGGTTCAGACGGCGTAGGATTCTGACATGTGTGCGCAGAGTTACGGCCAAAACAGTGGTTTTGGGCCGGTTTTAAAGAAAAAGCTCTTGGATTGCCGCGCACGACACCTGCCGTGCGCCGCGGCAGGTATTTATGCCTTGGATCTGTCAGTTGTCATTTCTCTCTGCATATGCTATATTGAAGCATTCTGACACTGTGTCTTGTGTCTCCTAGCCAAACCCTTGCCGTTGTGTGTACGACCTGTGACTGTCGTCACCGTCTGACCAGGCATTGACGCCCGGTCAGCGGTTGTGTTGCTAGGAAGCTTCTACGCACTTTCTCAGTGAGGAGGTCGCCAATCTTCCACGTAACCACCAATTGCGATGCTCAACGACGTTGTCGCCATTGACTGTACTCCAAGTGATCAAAGGTTCAGGTAAGATTTTTTCGCGAGTACAACAAACTCTAGTGTACACATTCGGCAGGATGACCACGAGGTCGCCTTTGTCTTATGTTCACTATTCGTGTGTATTCTTTGTGGGTATGCGGTCATTCATTTCAGTATCGGTGGTATTCCTTTTGAAATATGTTGGACTCGGATATGTTGTGTTAATTTGGCAGACACCGGATACACGGTTGCAAAACAAAAGTGGTCTGGGTGTATTGTACCATTTTCAGAACATGCGGAAACAACAGCATAAATTGTGAAAATGATGGGTATGTAGTCGTTCGGTCCATATGAAGATGCACATGAGATGAAGTGGAACCTCCACATTTTGATTTGAATCATGCGAAAGAAAAGGATGGAAATCGTGAGAGATTTTTTTTAAAAATATGAGATTTCATAGAAAATGGTTTCATGTTTCCGTTTCAAGTGTAAATATAATGAAATGAATTAGAAAACTGAAGAGTTAGGACTTGGACTTACTCGGGGTTGGCCCTGTATTCCCCCAAGATATTTCTAGTCCCTCCTTGCCCTAAGGTCCGTCAATCTAGGTGTCGGTTTGCGTGCTAGACGTTGACATTTGTGCCCCGCTTCCTGGAACGAGGCGGTCTTTTTGAAACGCGTACCGTCACCTACCACGTACCAAGTCGCTGCTTCTCGAACTTGCCAACCGCGAGGTACAGGTCAGCAAAGCACCAAACCCTGGAGGCTACTTCGGACGACCTGTCAGACCTGCCTCCCGAGCGATTGCATAGAAAGCAATTGCCATTCACTAACAGTATGTTTGTGGAAAAGAAAAAGCTATTTGAATACGTGTCTTTCCAGATAGCCTCTGTGCCCTCCCTTGCCTCCCGCGTTCACCAGTTCGTCCTTCACTCCACCTCGTGGTCGACCTCCTCTGTCGTTCATGTCCGCCGATCTGGAGCTCGAAGTTCCGGGGGCGTTCGGTGCGTGTCTTGGTGCTCAATTCAGGGTAGAGCAGGTCGAGACCGTCACTTGCGGAATCTCAGGATAAATTTGTGCGGCCGCCTGATGTGCAGACCCGTTCGCTGACGCGAGCGCCGTTGATGATTCCGGTGCGGGAACCAAGGACTATGTCCACATCCGTATCCAGCAGCGCAACGGCCGGAAGAGCCTAACGACCGTTCAGGGTCTTAAGAAGGAGTTCAACTACAACAAGATTCTGAAGGACTTTAAGAAGGTTTGTAATCAGCGTCTACGTTCAGTTCATGTCGCCCTCAGTGCAGCCAGGCAACATCCTACCTCTGCCATGCATCTCTTCATTCGACTTGTTTCTGTTATGTTCCGCCTGTAGGAATTCTGCTGCAACGGGACCGTCGTTCAAGACCCGGAGCTGGGTCAAGTTATCCAGCTCCAAGGGGACCAGCGCAAGAACGTCTCCCAGTTCCTTGTGCAGGTTTGTACTCGTCGAATTCTTCCTACTGTCGTGCGTGATGTCGCTGGCTTCCAAGGTCCCTAAATGTTCACCTTATATGGCTGCAGGCTGGCGTGGTGAAGAAAGACCTTATCAAGCTTCACGGTTTCTAGCTCGCCTCCGGGTTATGCACCATCACCAATGATGGGCTGCCTCCGAAGCTGCTGTTTCCATCCAAGACGAAGTAATGCGAGCCCATGCTAGTCATGGGTGATTTAGGGGGAACGCAGCGGAGGCAGTCCGCCAACGGGAAGGGTGCATTGAGCAGGAGAGATGTGAAGTGGCGATGTTGTGCTGACTGGGAACAGTGGCAGAATCCTCATTGACTTCCGCTTGTTCATATATTCATTCTCAACTACTTTCCTGAGCCAACGTAAACAAGAGAAATCTTGGAGTACAGCAGGCAAGCGAGGGATTTTCTGTCAGAAAGACAATTGTGAACTTGTCACAGCTGAGCGTAACTGTGCGTAACTCCAGTTGTGCACAGCTGCGTCCTTGGGTAGAAGTATGTAAGCACTGCACATTAGGCACAAAGAGAGAACTGTGACGACACGTCAGCTCTCCTCCATGCCCTCATCTGTGTGTGCTGAGCTTGTTGAGTGAAACTAATCTCATGCTGTCTACTGGATACATGTATGTGCAGTCGCAACCAGGAGACAACCATTTGCTTCCTTTACGGCACTTTATTGAACACATTTCATTAACGCTTTCTCACCAGCAAGCCGTTGCATGTATACCATGAGTATTAGACGAACTTTGATTGTAACAGCAGAATTTCGGATCTTGTCCACTGCAAAATGACATGTAATTGCGAATTTCATCACCATCGTCACACGTAAATGGCAAACATTTCCTTGTGAGAAAAAACTGCACAATTTAGGTATCCTGCTGAATATTCATTCTGCCATCAGTGAATAGACGGACAATTGTGAGCATACAATGATGAACAAAATCTAGAAACTGCAGCCTGTAGAGCGTACAACAGTCCACATCAGATAATAGCATCAGTGTCAATGTTTGGCAGTGCGCAATCTTCCCACAGCCTGGACTTGAATGTGGTGAACACGCACATTTAACAATCCATTTGAACGTGTGAGCTTCACAGTGCACAGCAACTACAAAGTATTCATGACCCTGTGTCATACAACTGATCTGCAAATTTTGTGAATGTTTGCTGCCTTCAACTGTATGGTAGTAGATCAAGATTGATTCCGCTGGAAGATGTCAAGATTAGTTCCTGCTGGAAGATGTACCTCATAAGCATGCACCACAACAGCAGAGCGACACAGGCGTTTCTGAGGTGCTCGGCATTGCCTCCCAGGGACAAGGCAAATGCACCCTCTTGTGAGGGGTGGGGGTTCCTTTAGTGTTGGCTCATTCTCACATAAGGATCCCCAACTGTTTCGATAAAGGCAGATTGTTTTGGACCTCTTCACGATTTGTCGTCCATGTGAGCTCACGCAGCTCCATGAGGAGTGTGCCGTGGGTGCTTCTCGCGCTTCTCTCCCCTCAGCTGCCTCAGAGCATGCGGCAGCGCTGGCATGATAGCTGTCAGGCATTCCCCCACTGCGTTGGGGTTGCCTGGCATGTTCAGGATCTGCAAATTTAGACAATTGGAGCAGACTTGTGACTGCCAAGGCGATGGAGAAAACTGGCACACAGCATTTGAAGAATCCGGGCGTGGTGCTACAGAAAGAACCCACAGAAACTGAGCAAAACTGCAGACCTTCTACAAGCCACAAAAGTACGGCCAAGTGGACCAACAGTCCAACGACAGTTGCACATGACAAGCCGGATATGACACGCTGCACATTACAAGCGGCATATGACAAGGTGGACAGAACAAGAAGCATGAGGAGCGCCTCACAACAATGAGGAAAAGGGGGACGAATGCGGCAGGATGAGAAGACATACCAAGGTCTTGCCCCGAATCCCTGCCCCCATTCGTGACAGCATAGCAGTAGGCGTCACCTGCAAACGAGGAAACGTGCGAACAAGTTGGATAACATTCAGGAGCGAAAACACTTCCACAACCACTCCCTCCCTAACTCCCTCCCTCCCCCCCCTTCCCTTCCCCCTTTCTAATCTTGGGGACTGAAATTTGGCCAAATTCTGTTTCGGCTGGAAACTTTCGGTTTCTGAAGCATCAAGAATTTGAAATTTCATAAAAATGTTTTTTTAGAGAGTTGCCTGGGGGCGTTTCCTCTGCAAGAACTCTCCTCATCGCACAGCGATGATGGCTGCCGCCACCGCTGCCGCCACCACTGCCACCACCACTGCTGCCACCGTTGCCGCCAGCACTGCCGCCACCAATGCCGCCACCACTGCCGCCAGCACTGCCGCCACCACTGCCGCCACCACTGCCGCCACCACTGCCGCCACCACTGCCGCCACCACTGCAGCAA
>SZWC01002747.1:187080-219024 GCA_023375785.1 Penium margaritaceum
TCCAAAACTACGAGGCCGTGATTTGAAGCGCAGAACATCATCTCTTCCTTATTTGCATCACAAGCGGCCATGAAGGTACCAGGATCCGATACAAGGAACGCGTTTCATTTTCAACAATGCACGTGTGAGATTGGGAGAATCTTAATGGCTGAGATGACTTCGAGCTCTTCCGCCTGACTGCCGTTCCTTTCGGTCCTCGACCAACGTCTTCCGCCCGTCATCTAACTTCTCACCTGGGAATGAGTTATCGATTGACGTTGCGAAATGATTTCTACGATCGGGGGCAAAAAACGAATCCATGTCCAGGTTGTGTCGAATTGAGAGAGGTGGTCGCAGGAATAAACATATGTAATTGGAAACCGTCCATAATCGATTTTCCAACCATTTGCAGTTTTCATCACTTCTTCCAACCATGTTAAGGACGACAAACGGCCCCGCAACAGTCGCAATACACGCCCAGACTGAAGCCATCCACCGCCACCTGTGAACCCGTCCCAGGTGGCAGGATCGCCACCGTCCATGGACCATCACGTGCTCCAACGAACGACGATGCGCAAACTGGTAGTCAGCAAATCAGGATAATGGGTGGGCATAATTACCCTCCTACCCAATCCGGGAGGGAGATGGTAACTCCCTACCCAGAAAACACATTACGACACCGCCCTGCCCAGCCAATTCAAAAATCAGTCTTCCCTGGCCAATTGCTTCACAGTGCTCGATCAGCAACGTACGCCGCCGGTCAAGCAAAGCAAGGTGAGGCATATCCACCCACCTCGCGATTCTTACTCCCACGCAAGAATCACAATCAAGCAATGACATCTTTTACTTTTCGGCACGCAAATGTAATGGACCGGAACCTCCAGCTCCTGCTCTGAAGTCGTCTTCCGAGTTCACATAACGGTGTTCTCAGTCCGTGTCAGGGTTTTACCCCCTTTGTGGGACTGATCAGCAGTCATCGTCAATGACCCATAGCAAAAGACTCTAATGTTTCGAGTCTCCGAAGGCCCATTCCCGTTTTTAGCATTACCCCTAGTTTTGGGACCCAAACCCGGGGTTTTTACCTCGAACTCGTGCGTTCGCAAGAGTTATTCCGTTGTTTTATGTTCAAGTTTGTCGCAAACGATCTTCGATAAACGAATTTTACGTTCAGGCGCGAAATCGTCACGTGCGAGGCACGCAAGCGATTTCGTGCCAAGATCGTCGCATCTCTCTCGACTCTCATCCCTCGTCCCCCTCCCTTGTCCTCGCTCGCTAGCTTGCAAGGAGGGTGAGCAAGGGCAAGGGCATGAGGCCATGGGGCCTTGCCCTCAAGGCCCTCGCGGCCCCTCAGCCACCGATCAGTCTGAGGCCAAGAATCGGCGGCTGGGGGTTGACCAGCTGGTGGTCGGCCGGTCACTTGGCTGGC
Source organism: Penium margaritaceum (assembly GCA_023375785.1). Classification (NCBI taxonomy): domain Eukaryota; kingdom Viridiplantae; phylum Streptophyta; class Zygnematophyceae; order Desmidiales; family Peniaceae; genus Penium; species Penium margaritaceum. Next base: position 188,486 of record SZWC01002747.1, read on the forward strand.
CGCCGGCTACCCAGCCGGGCAACAGCCAGCTAGCCGGCGGCCAGCAAAGTGCTGGCCGTCGGCTGGCCCTCACTGACACGAGGGGTGGTGCGTAACCACCCCTCGCTTCAGCGAGGTGGGAGGGCTGAACCGGCCCTCCCGCTACATCCCTCCCCACTTGTTATGAACCGTCTCGATTCATGAACAACAAGCAAGATTGTCGGTTAGTGAGTCATCAACCTTGTGAAATAAAATCAATAATTTCGATCTCCAGCCGAACATGAACACATGCCGGACACTTGGACCTAAGCTCTAGCTTGTCGATTAGCACGGCTAGCGACCTCCCCCCTTTAGGTTGGAGCGTCCGCGTGACAATCATGTTGGGCGTCCTCAACCTCCTATGGTTAAAGGTCATGAATGCTGCCATGCGGAAATGTTGTTCACCTTTTCCGTGTTTAGGTGGTGTCCTCTGACAAGCGTTGATTTGTGCAAGCTGCCAGCTCGCTCCAATACTCGTTGATCACCCCTGTGGGCAACCCAGATTCAGGCTCCCATGAGTACTGCTCAGGTCCACATCCGGCCCAATAAGCGAGGTATACCCTAACAAACCACGACCAAAGTGTACGCTCTCGGTGCTGGAGTAGACGAAGAACATCGTATCCGCCGACGGCAACAAAGACTGTTGGTGGAGGCTGAACCGTTCCCTCTGTCGTGTATGGAGCCAATAGGCTCACATGAAACACGTCATGTATCTACATACTGGGTGGAAGCAGCAATCGGTGTGCGACTGGCCTGATGCGTGCAACGATAGGAAACAGCCCAATCCATTTCAGTCAAAGTTTTCGTGCCCTTGACGACTTGAGCCGAAGATTCGTAGTGCTAAGCAACGCTTTATCACCAATGTCAAACGAGACCTCATGGCGACTTCTGTCGACATATGTCTTTTTGTCGTTGCCGAGCAACTTGCAGGTGACCCTTTACCTCCTGTAACAAGGAGTCTATGCACTTAACAAAGGCTTGAGCAGAAGGAACCTATCCTCCTGTACTCCCACTCTTCACCAATGAAGATGGCAATAGTGGGTGCCGAGCACCGTTCAACACAAACGATGTGAACTGTGTAGACTCCTTCACCGAGTTTATCACCGCAAACTCTGTCGGTGCTATGAATTCGTCCCAGGCATTTATGGCACGGTCCACGTACATGCCAAGCATTTGTTCCATAGTGCAATTCATGCGTTCTGTTTGTCCATCAGTTTGAGGGTAAATTATTGTCGACATTTGCGACTCGCTGTCGAAGTACTCATGCATCCTTTTCTAGAACTTACTAGCAACTTTGCGATCTCAATCGGAGACAATGCGTAACGGCAAGCTGTGGTACTTTATGACACCCTCAGACAAGAGACAGGCAGTCTCCTTTGCATTCACATCAGTGGTTGTAAGAATAAAGTGTTTCATCTTCGTCAAAAGATCCACAACCACTGGTATTGCATTGTGGCTGCGGGCTGTGTCTATAAGACTAGTAATGAAGTCCATGCAAACGCATTCCCATGGAGCTAGAGGAATGGGAAGCTATTGGAGGAGTCTAGCAGGCTTCCTGTTACTAGCCTTTCTTTGAAGACATGGGTCGCATGTTATGCAATACTTACGGATATCAACACTCCAACCCGACCACCAATAGTGGCCTAAGAGTACCTATATGGTCTTTCGAGGTCCCACATGACTTGCGATTAGCGGGTCGTGGAACTAGGAGGTAATATCTGCTCGAATGTCTCCTGATTCTGGCACAACTTGCTCCCCATACAAAAATGTTCATGCAACTTCCACCAATCTGATCTTGTCTAGGTTTTGAGAGTTTTGAAACCAAGAATCCACATAGTATCCCATCCGGATTTTGTTGTCAAAACAGTTGTAGTGGATAATCTCTCGAGGTGGTTGCCAAAGAGGTGCAGGGGACGCCGGTACCCTACCGCTCGTATTTATCGTAGAAAGTGATTGGAAATCTGCCCTTATTATGACCTTGCTGACATTGCCCAAGGTTAATTGGATCCTTTGTGACGCAGATTTTTTACACCATAATTGAGGACGCTTGTGACCAGAATTTTCAGACGAACCATTACATAAATACCAGATTTCGCGCTTGTAGTTTGGTAAATCGGCGAGAATCGCATGAACCAACATCACATGAAATACTATTAAAAAGTAGGTATCTAAGGTAGGTATAAACTTGAACTATGCAACATGCTTCTACTCATCATCATGGATATCCTCAAAAGAGAGCTCGGGCTCAATCTCCTCAAAGGTCTCCCCCTCAACCGCCTCGTCAACTTGGGATATGTAAGCATCAAAATGTCCCGAGCGAAGCGCTTCATCAAGCACATCACCTTGCATGTCGGCATCCCAACAAGCATCAAACCCAGACTTACGCCATGCACGTTGCACCATGTCTGGTTGATCTTTCACATCATGCCATGCCTTTAGGAGCCATTCAATCACAAGCTCCTTCATCTCTTTGAGGTGAAATTTCACCTCCTCTTGGTTCTTAAGCTCATTAGCAAGCCATGCCTTGCACGACTGTTCCATGCTACTCTTTATGGGTTTTTGTAGGCCCACATCTGCAGGCTGCACCTTAGAGGTGCAACCTGGAGGGATGTAAAGAAGCTTGATGTAGGGGAATGTGGAAGTGACCCACTCACGCATCTCCTTGGTGCGTTGAGGGCCCCACATGTCAAGCAACAAGAGGAGCTTCACACGGCCAGGCTTGCGTTGCTTTGCCTCACACAAGCGGGTGTACCATGGGTGAAGCACAAAACGAAACCACATGCGTGTGGTCTCGGCACTCGCCCAATGGTTCGGTGTTTGGGTCATGTGCCAAAAAAAATCATCCACCGCACTACGGGCCATCGGCCCACTAGGTTGCACACTGTTTGTCTTTCCACTAAAAATCACTTGCATGGGGAGCATGTCACCTGCAGCACTGCTAGCAACCACACATGTCACCATGCGTTTGTCGTCAACCCCACGTACGCTCACATCTTTGGATCCCTTGGCTGCGTAGGTCATGGATCCGGTTGGAACCACATTGATTCCGGATTGGTCGGCATTCACAACAAAGTCCTTGTCAATTTTGTAAAAGCCCACAACCACAGCAACCTTCTTGAGGAAGGAGTGAACCTGCATGAGAAGAAAAAAAAGGGTGAGATTTGTTGAAAAAAAAAACAAGCAGAAAAAGACAAAGAAAACATTTTCTTACTTGCTCCTTCCAATCCACTGGACAACGTTGAGCCGCCGTGGTTGCACGCCGCCATGTCCAGTTAAGGTGCCCGGTGAGGAGGCGCTTCACCCATGAGCGGGAGAAGTTGATAGGTCCTCCATTCTCCTTCAATTCTTCTAGGCATTGCTCCTGCACATGTCCAAGGACAATTCCTTGGATAGTGACGCTGCTTAAAGCGGCTCCACGCTCCCGGCGACTCTTGATGTCCTCGCAGATTCTGTCAAAGAGTGCCGGGTGGCGGTCCTTGAATGCTCTTGGGCCACGCTTGCGTCCTCCAGCCTTCACACGTGAGGAGACAGGCTCCTTGGGTGCGATGGCAACTCGTGCGCGCACCTCGTCACGGAGATCCTTGCTGCCGTTTTTGTACCAGCTACCAAGCGTGGAAGCTTGCAGGTCGTCGTAAGGACCAGTGCCACCTGGTCCCTTCCATGCAGCTTTCAAAAAAGCAACAGCATCATAATGACTATGCTGAGTCTGCACTGCAGCATCGATGATGAAAAAATGGCCCTCGGCGATCTAGTCCCCGTGACTGCGCTTTCCAACAGGCTGGCCTCGAGTGGAAGGCTTCTTGGTTGGTGTCCGTTGCATGATGCTTCGGATGATTTCTGTAGCCCGCTGAAGCCGTGGACGGCGGCCCAAAGTTTTTTTGGGAGGAGCTGGACGTTGGGCGTGACGGTCAGCCTCCTCTTGGACGTGCGCCAATCGCTGCTCGCGATCGCACACCGAGTAAAACGCCATCAGAGTGCCTTTTCGCCTGGGGGGCTGAAGTTGACTGCACCATGATGTGGTTGCGAACGTTTGATCGACTGGATGTTGCAGCGACGATGTTAGCAGATCCGTGACACCTGAAAAATACAGGGGTCCTAAATGCAAGGTCGCTGCCGCACGGGCAATGCGACAACGACCCTGCACGCGGAGGGGTGCGATGGATTCTGACGGGACAGCGTCCATCGCACCCCTCTTGCGATTCGATTTCTCCCATGTTTCCGGCCAACGGCCAGAAACATGGGAGAAATCGAGCCAACGTGGAAGGGGTCCTAGCTAGGGCCACCCACGTGTCCAGGAATCTCGCTCGGCTGAATCGCCGAGCGAGATTCCTGGACCGCCAGCGACTTCGCACATTTCTGTGCGAAGTCGCCGGCCGGGCGAATTGGTGAGGTTGGCCCACGCCAGGAATCGACCTCACCAGGTCGAATTTTTTTTAACCACCCCTGATGGCCACACAGAAAACTAGGACCCGGTTTGACATAAAAAAGAGAAAAAAATCGACGATAAATTGTGTCTTTTGTGACCATAAAAACAATTCGACAATAAATAGGAGCGGTAGGGTATTTGCATGGTTACTGTCACAATGGCCATAAGACACCCACCGGCCTCGGTGGTTACTCAAATGTCTACAGGCTTTTGGCTTAGTGCATCGGCCACATTGATGCGTCCAGCTCGATATTCTCATATGAACGAGAATCGTCTCAGGTACTCGCTCCAACGCGCATGTCATTTTGACAGGTTCGGTTGGGTTTTGAAAAATAACAATGGGTTATTGTCGCTTACGATCGTAACACACCCTTCAGTACCCTCCAGGTAGCAACGCCACATCTTGAAAGCGTTTACTACCGCAAGGACCTCTTGATCCCCAGTCGTGTACCGTGTTTCTGCGAGGATGAGCTTGCGGCTTTCATACGCAACTGGGTGACCGCTATGAATGAGGAAAGCTGCAAGTCCTACTACAGATGCATCACATCAAACCTCCCACGGTTGTGATGAATATAGGAGAGCTAGGACGAGCGATGTGGATCGCAGCTCTTTGACTTTGGGAAAGGTGGTCTCGCAATCAGATGTCCATTCCTAATGCACATCTTTTCGCGTGAGCCTAGTTAGCGGTGCTACAAGGGTCGAACACCATAAACCGTTGAAAGTTGTTTGCAAGGCCGAGGAAAGACCGAATCTGTCCAACATTTTCTGGGCATGGCAACTCCACCACGGCTTGGACCTTTTGTGGGTCAACACGGACACCGTCCTTGCCAACAATGTGTCCAAGGTATTCGAGCTCATCTTGTGCAAGCTTGCACTTGCTCACTTTTGCGTAGAACTTCTATTCTTGTAGGATCCCCAGGACTTCGCACACATGTTTTTTGTGCTTTTCCATGGATTTGGAGAAAACCAAGATGTCGTCCAAGTAAACAAAGACAAACTGACCAAGTTGTTTAGCAAACGTTTGGTTCAGTTCTTGTTGGAAGGTTGCCGGTGCATTCATTATCCCGAAGCATAACACTCAGAACTGATAGTGTCCCATGTGCATAGGAAACGCGGTTTTGGGCATATCATCTTTCGTGATGTGGATTTGATGGTACCCTTGAGACAAGTCCAAGGACAAAAATACTTTTACCCCTTGGAGTTGGTTAGATAGATCTTCAATCCGCGGTAAGGGGAATCGGTTTTCCCCGTCAGTTTGTTTAGAGCCGGTAGTCCACGCACATGTGTAAACCGCCGTCCTTTTTGTTCACAAAAAGGATCGGCGCACCGTACGACGGGCTACTTGGCTCTATCCATCCTTTTACAAGGTACTCTTTGATTTGGCATTCTGCCTCTCGCCTTTCTACGGGACTAAGGTGATGCATGGGTCTGAAGGAGGATTCGTCTCCAGTTACAGCGGAATCGTCTGGTCCATGTGTCGTTCTGGCGTAAGCCCAGCCAGTGGGTCTTGGAATACATCAGAGAACTCTGCCAATAGAGGTTTGATCCCTTGTGGCGTGTCTTCCTTCAGATTGTCCCTCACTTTCTACAGATGGGCCAAGAAGTGTCGACAACCTTGTCGAATACGTCTCTTGACATGCATCGCAGACAAGTTGGCATGGACATTGAGTCGGGTCGGTGACAATCCCGTACTGGGAATCTACGTAAAGCGATATTGTCCTTTTTTAAACATCAAACATTTTGATTCAAATCACATTAGTGTCTTGTTTTCACGGAGCCAAGGATCGCCTAGCACCACGTCAAATGGATCAAGAAGGTTGATTTCCTTCAACGTGACACTTTGTGTGTACCCTTAAATATAAGTTTTTGCTTTATAGGTACCGATCACGGGTACAGTACGGTTTTCACCGACAACTGCGCCATTGGATGACTCGTATTGTAGGCCAAACTATCGGGTAAAGCCAAGGCTGACAATGGAGCCATCTCCTCCATTGTCAGCAAGTACGTTCGCGAGAGCACCAGATAGGTGTCCTTTGAAACACATCGTCATGTTGCCCCCTCTCTTCTGATTGAAAAGGCTCAACGATGGCAAACTGAGTGTGCGATAACCACGGAATCTAGACGACAAACGTTGCAGCTCCCATGATTCAGCTAATCAAGTCCACATCTTATGGAAACGTGTAAAGTTGGCTGGCACCATACAGTCTGTTAATTTGACTAGGTCAAAATTGACTAAAGGTACCACAAACGTGATTTAACTCATTGCTTTGAGGGCGTTTGATTCAATCATTGTGTTACACAACTCTTGCATAGTGGTTGGTATCGCCACCACAAAGCATGTACGGTCATGCATTTTGTCCGGAGATGCAAGATTTAGTGGGCCATGTCGATTTGCAAGCAAAGAATAGGGTTTAATGAGAGGGGAAAAAACTAGAGAATTTTGAACTCGTCAAAATTTCTAGTTGTTTAACATCCTCGACTGAAAACATGAACCTACACTCATGATCCAGTTTTACCCTGAGTGGTCCCCACCAACGTCACTCAGGGGTGGGAAAAACCCGCACCACGACCCTGCCCGTTTCCACGGCCGGGTCCATTGGCACAATCACGACCCTATCCACGGTCTTGTCCGCGACCTCCCGCCGCAACATCTCCACGAGGTGCTGCTGCTGTGGCTAACGCCGCGGCCTCTTGTCCATCACCAGTAGCCTAAGGGCACTAAGTCCTTAAGTGGCCCGGCTGCATGTAGTTGTGGCAGAGTCCGTCGCAAAAGGCGGTGTTGCGATGCTCACGCGTTGCCTGCATCTCGTCATTGTCACGGCCGCGCTTGTGGTTTTGGGTCTTGTGCCCACCAATTTTTTAAGTGGAGGGTTTGCGGGCTGCTTGCCCTTGGCCCCGCCTCACTGTCTGGCTGTTCCTCTAGCCTCGGCAGCGTCCATGCACATGTTGAGGCCTTGTTGTGCACGCGCATTTCGCCATGCGTCTGAGTAGTGCTTCTAGTTTGCTGAGTACACTTCACTCATGTAGTCCTGCAGTGCCCTCTAGCTTGTCCACGCCTAGCCGGTTGCTATTGTGGTGGTCTTGTCCTTCAGCTTCTCACTGGCAAGACCATCACGCAAGTACTACAACAACATGTACTTTGATTACTTGAAGGTCTGAGTCCCATCCCCCTTGGTGAAGTTTTCGGATTCCTCCACGAGTGTGGTGAACTCACTCAAGTGGGCTTCGAGTGAGCTACCAAGTTGCCTGAAGTCCTTCATCTTCTGGAAGGCGCGCTGTGCATCCTCATGCTGGGTACACTTCTTACACATGATTGTGCAGAAGGCCTCCGACGGCATGGGCTGGCACTCAAGGTGTGGCTGCTGTACATCCCACTCCTTGACCACATACTTGAATAGCTTATACTCAAGCCCTATTGTGGCAAGGTCGCTCCACTGATTGAGTGGAGCCTTGTGGACACGTAGAACATGCTCCATGGGATTTAGCGAGTGGTCAGCTTCACACCCCTTTGGAAGATCTCCACAATGTAGAGGAAGGACGTGTTCATGACCAGCCCTAAAGTCATTAAGGTAGGTAAATAGTCGCTGCCAACGGCAGTGGCATTAGTAGTTTCGGCACGCTGCGCTTGCTACTGCATCCGCACGTGGGTCACGCTCTGCAATGCCTTGTCAAGGTTGTTGCATCGGCGGCTCGCCTCATGAGCAGCAAGGCAGTGTAGCTGGCGACCACGGTCCGGGTCCGTGATGCTCTGCTCAACGTGGGCGAGCAGATTGGCAAATGCGAACCTCAGTTTGATATCGTTAGAGCAGCGACAATAGCCTCGAGGGCCTCACGTTGCCCATGCACCTTTACCCATTGCACGAGGGTACGGTTTGCCTACACGTCTCCAAAGAGTCCCACCTTCTAGATGAGGCTGTCATCAACGACGAATCTCAAGTGTGCGTTGCCCTGTCCCACTGCGGCAACATCATAGGAATGGGGGTCCGCCCCCACTCCTCCGAGTGGTGCCATACCTCTACCGACGGTGGTGATCTTGAGTCGGCCCGCCGCCTTAGTAGCAAAATCAACAAGCTTGTGGCGGTCATCACAAATTGTCTTCGCGGCGACGTCATCCGGTTTGTTCTTGCGAGAACTTCCCGCGTGGCTGCTTTCAGTGCCTTTGCTCTTCTCGGCATCCTCGTTGTAGTCGGTAGCTTTAGGCAATGTGGCGAGCGCCTTGCCCTTCTTGAGAAATTGGCTTGAGTTAACTGCACGACGATGGCGATGATCGTGATCCTCGTCATTTTCTCCATCATCGGCATTGTGCTCTTTGTCGGGACCCCCTCCGGATAATCCTCCTTTGACGCGTCGTCCGTCACATGAGGGTCATCCACGTGCACGTCGACGTGCTCTTCGAGCACTTTTCCGGCATCCGCACGCTTCTCGGTGTTTCCAAGGTTGAAACTGGTTGCCTTCGGCGATATGGTTTCCTTTGGGTTGGCAACCGTGCTCACGGCGGCGGCTCCCAAATTTTGGAGTCCGCCGAGAGCGTGTGGTGAGGCCGTCACCACCTTCCCCTTGTTGGTCTTGGACGGTCCGGCACTTGTCATCTCTTTGCTCGTGTAACTAGCACGTGAAAACTGTTGTGGGGGTCATACCACAACTTTGAGGAGGAATAGCCTCCCACAATCTCCTTGCTCTCACAACCGGTGAAGCAATCATAGATTAAATTTCTATTTTCCTAGGCCACCACTGTCAACACAAGGGCATGGATTCAGAAACTAGTCTTCGTATGCCGTGACTCACGGCAAATGGTTGTGACTAGAATCTAGGAATCCAGAAAAATACATTACAAGGAAATGACAAGGGACGTGAGCGTCGCTCACAAAACAAGAGTAAAGAGTGCAAAGAGGAATTCTAAAAATTCTTAGCAAGTCTTTTGCTCTTTTTTCTACCTCCTTGTCTTTCTCTTGTCTTCTTGTCTTCCCTGGCCTTCTCTTCACGCTCCTTGATGCCTCTTGCGTTCTTGGGCAACGTCTCCCTTCAGCCGGTGGCGTTCGAGTGCAGTCAAAAACCTTCAAGGTGACACCCTCCTTCTTTTTAAGGTGCTCTCAGGTTGTGAGAGTTCCTTATCTTGGGAAAGGGTGCTGTCCCAATTTTTGGATGAGGGAGGGAGGAAGGAGTCTTGTACATGGGGAAGATTTGGTGGTTTTGGGGGATGAGAACCTAACCACCCCGTCCCACAAAATTTCTACTAGCCCCATGGAAGTGAGGAGGGGATAGAAGGAAGAGGATCCATCAAGTAGGGCTATTTTCAGCTCTCCAACGCAGTTAATGGTACTTCAATCCACGAAGTATAGATGCCGTAATCCCTTCTGGAGTTTCTGCTACTGCTTGCAACTGTCGGTGGAGTTTCATGTACGACGTAGCCATCCTTTCTGTCAAACCCTTAGTCGCCGGAGTTATCTGGTTCTAAGAACCACTATAACGGGCCTGAACCTCCAACTCCTACTCTGAATTCATCGTCAGACTTTGTAGAATGTCGTTCCCAGTCTGAGTCAGGGGTCTACCCCCTTCGTAGGACTGAGGGACAATCGTCATTAACAACCCCGACCAGGGAGACTCGAATAGTTCGAGTCTCCGGAGGCCCATTTCGGTTTCTAGCCTTACCCCTGGTTTTGGGACCCAAACCGGGAGTTTTTACCTCAAACTCATGTGTTTGCACGAGTTATGCCATTGTTTTATGTCGAACTTTGTCGCAAACTAACTCGAAGAAACGTTTTTGACATTCGAGTGCAAAATCGTTGCGTGCAAGGCACGCTGGCGATTCCGTCCCAAGATCCTTGCATCTCTCTCGCCTCTCGTCCCTCGTCCTTGCTCACTCGCTTGCGAGGAGGGTGAGCAGGAGCAAGGGCACGAGGCCATAGGGCCTTGCCCTTAAGGCCCTTGCGGCCCCTCAAGCACCGATCAAACTGAGGCCGCGATTGGCGGATGGCGGCTGGCCGGCTAGTAGCCGGCCAATCACTTGGCCGGCCGCCGGCCGCCTAGCCGGCCGCCAGCCGCCTAGCCGGCCATCAGCCAGCTGGCCGGCGGCCAGAGGATTGCTGGCCGTCAGCCAGCCCTCGCTGACTCGAGGGGTGGTGCACAACCACCCCTCGCTTCAGTGAGGTGGGAGGGCCGAACCGGCCGCCCCCCTGCAGCAAACCCCCTAGTTTGATTTAGGGTTTCCTATGTGTTGCATGGGCTTAGCCCGTGCAAGACATAAAAAATCCTAAATCAAATCTTAAATGGACGATGTTGATGACGCCTCCAACTTCTGAAATATTTGGGGGGGTTTCGAGCAACATCCTCCGCATCGACGGCTCACGAGGCCCTCCACCTGCGACGTTTGTTGTGGGTCATTGATGCACTGAAAAAAAAAAAAAAATGAAATGCAGCCTTCATTTGCGTTTGTTTCTTCTATAACAATGAATTATGAGTTTGCTTACACACCAGCCCACCACCATCCAAACACAGTATGGGGCTCTGGGCTCTTGTTGAGCCCCACTCCTATGAGGCCCAGGAGGAGCCCGGGCAATGAGGAAAATTGAACAAAGAATCACAATTTGTGACACTGGGTCGATTTTACTACCCGAATTGTTGACGTCGAGAAACATGCGCTTGCAGCCGTGACAGTTGTATCGCAACTAAGGTCTATGTACTCATCTAGGTTGTTGCTACGGGAAGTGTACACTGAGTTTTGAAACACCTCACCATGGTTTTTCCAGCTATTAGTGAGTAAAACATGAGCCCTTCCACGTTTTTTCCTGTTTTTAAGCATACAAATCTACTCTCACGTATATGAATAGACATTAAAGTAAAAATATGATGTAATTTCCATGAAGGCACCATGAAACTTCTAAGTGCATGTATCAAATGTGTACACTTACTACAGAGTGTATTTTTAGGGGTGATTAACCGTAAACATGGTTCAGAGTCTAGTGTCTGCGTCAATTGTCCAGCGTGGCGGAGTACACTTAGTGTTTCCGCAAAAGCATCATTGACAGTGACCCCGTCCTTGATGAACTGTGTTTCGTTGGCCTCAATCAAGATATTTGATGAGGAATAGCCATTTTTGGAATCCAGGACAACCTTCCTCGAATGATTGTAGCAACCAACCATATCAACATCGCGGACTACAATGCTCAGATGCAGGAATCCAAAATCTCACAAATCTAAAGCCACAATTCTTCTCGTGGCAAAGGAAATCCCCAGTTAGTGGAAACCTCCGATGGAGATTTAAACCGTTAATCAGCGCAATCAACGGCTCTACTGGGAACCATGGTCACATCTTGTGTGATTGCCAGAAACAGGATCAACAAACCAAAAATGGGATGGAAGTTGTAATAAACAAAGCGAGGAGTCGGGAAACATTAAAGGGTTGGAGTAGACGGTGAGGATCCTGTCCAATTTGAGAATCCTACACCAACCAACCGCCCATCCAATCGACTGAAGTTGTTGCTGACGAAAGTTCATGAGAATGCAAAGTTTGATGAGGGGTATGGGGAAGACCAACCAACTCTACTACCAAGGGTATAACCAAAGGGTTGTAAAGGTCGTAGAACAATATTGGCCCTACCGGATAGAGGAGCTTCTCACAAGGGTGTTTGAAGGACAAATCATTGACGGACAACTATAGCTCCGAAAACTTTTCAAACTACTCCAAGTACAGATTGGAGATGTGCACAACGTAACGATCTGGAGGACTTGCCCAATAATTAACCAAAAAATCATCCTTGAACAAGATTTCTCAAACCGGCACAATTCACGAGTGGATTGGGGAACCAGAATGGCCTACGTCAGCATTAGTGGAAAAAAGGGAGTCGTGCCTTTGCTAAAGCGACCCACGACGCAATGGTGATTACAGGAAGCAGTATTTCTGGATGCAGCAGAGGAGGGTATAACAGCTCCGACAACTCAATCAGATGCTTGGGTGGCCATGATGTAGTCCACCATTGGATATGACAGTTGTAAAAGTAGCGTCAAGGTTGGGGAGCTTCTTGAAGGATTGAACGATTCTTGTACGCTGTCCCTCCAATTCCACTCGGTGGTTTTTCAAGTGAGATCAGAGAGAGGTGCCTACAATCAAGCGTTTTCCTTTACAAATAAACTGTACAAGTTACAGAAGTCCATGAATACATGGATTTCCCCATTGTTTGTGGCCAATCATCGACTGTCGCCACTTCTTTTTGTGTCCATGTTGATTCTTCCACTGTCGATGATGTAGCCCAAAACCTCGATCAAACACCAACCAAAATCGCACTTCCAAAGTTTTCCAAACTTTTCTCTTTGTAAGATAATTCTTAAGATGCTCATGGTGCTCCTCCAGGGTGGAGAAGTACGCCAGGATGTCGTCAAGATACACGACAACAAAACTTTCAAGGAGCGGGAGAAAGATGTTTTTCATGGCCACCATAAATGTCGTGGGGGCATTTGTGAGTCCTAACGGCATAACCATAAGCTGCCCATATCTCATGTGGAATTCTTTCTTCTCGATGTCCTCGTCAGATACGTGGATCTGATGATAGCCGCTACATTTGCCAATCTTGTTTGATGTTTGTGCCTCTCATAGTTGGTCAAGAAATCATCTACTCGTGGGAGGGGGTATTGGTTCGTGATGGTGATTTTGTTCAATGCTCGGCAGTAAACGCTCATCAGCATCTCTTTGATTTTGTTTTTCATAAAAAGTATAGGTGCCACGCATGGTGACGTGGAAGGTCAGATGAACCCCGTATTTACTATCTCGTCCAGGTACTCCTTGAATTTCATCAGCTCGTGATTGCTTGTCCAATAGGTCCCCTTCACCATCGGTCTGCTGCCAGGATTCAGGTGTAAGTGATTATTGATGTCTCATTACGGAGGTAGCTCTCGGGGTACTTTGCCAAGAAACATCCCTTCAAACTCCTCAATGAGTGTTGCAAACTCATTTGGTACTGCTATGAACTTCTCACGTGTCGAGAACAAGCAGTTGCGTACATGTCACAAAAAGCATGCGGGCCAAAACTCAACTATGCAGTACAAAAGAAACAAATGCTCACAGTTGTGCACACATTCAAGACATGGTGGTGCTAATTGGCATGCCACATGTGTAGTGTCCATACCGACCATCACACACTAACATATCTCAAGTCACAACCAAATCTCAGTCGTCGACAAACTCGATGGATGGAGTTCCTCCAGACCAACTTTGACTAAGACGTCAAATGTCAGCCTGGAAAAAATAGTCCGGCAGATACTCTAAGTCAACGACCGGATTTAATGGCATAGTTGAACACGTTACTCGTTGAACGAGAGCCGTACCTTGCGAGGCTGCTTGCGAAGGGTTAGGAGTAGTCTGACAGATACGACAAAACCAAGTTCTGGTTTGACGACCCCTGTTGGTGATGGCAGTTCATTGGCAAGGACATCTTTGCCGCAAACGAGGACAAAAATTAATGTTATTGGAGGAGTTCCATGACACTGGTCCAGGTGGACAATTCAGCAAGGACAAGATGCTCAAGAAGCTTGTAAAATACTACTCGGAAAGCAAGATGCAGATCAACGTGTCAAACTTTTGCAACTCGTGTGACACCTGTCAGAGGCTAAAATCTTGTTGCACGCGGCTGCCTGGTCTACTCCAACCCCTATCTGTTCTGAAAAAAACGTCGGCAGACGTCAGCATAGACTTTGTGACAAGACAGTTTGCAACCCCCGAGGGGTATGACGTCATCCAGTAATGGTGGACTGGTTTTAAGAAATGCCGCTTCCAATCCCAAAAACAACCACAGTCACCGCACAGCAAACAGCGCGGTTGTTCCAAAACCAGATCTTATGGCTACATGGTGTACCACGAACCATCATCACCCATATAGATTGCCGCTTCACTAGTCGTTTTGGTGTGAACAGATGACGCGTTATGGCAGTCCGATGCAGCTATGAACGATGTCCCATCCTCAGGCCGACAAGCAGACCGAGCGGATCAGTGAGATGCCAAAAAACCTCTCTGCACTTTATGCCAGCCTCACGGCACCAATTGGGCTACTAAACTGCCAACCGCCGAACTCGCATACAACGCCACCACTTCCACCACAGCTGGTAAAAATCCTCTCGTAGTGGTACATGATCAACTTCCCGTCACGCCAGGTAGATACAAAGTCAAAGCAACATCCATGTGGTGGGCATCCACCATAGGGACTTTGCAAGCCTTTGGGAGGAAACATGCCAGACTCTTGCAAAGACTCAAGCAACTACGAAGTGAGCGACCAACCGATATCGTACCAATGATGTATCTGGTGTTGGGGATGGCGTCCTCCTCAGATCCACAAACATCAAACTACGAGGAAAGGACTTTGCAAAGCTCAAACCTTGATGGTTGGGACCATTAAAGAATGTTCGAATGCAAATCCATGTCGTCGCTCAACTTTGCTTGCCGGAAAGCATGGCGATCCACCCTGCCTCCCACGTGAGCAAACTCAAGGACTACTGGGACCCCAATAAGATCTTCCCAGACATAAACTTTGCACTTCCACGTGCTATTCAAGTGGAGGAGGATACATAGTATGTGATTTAAGACATCCTTGGACATAGACTCCATGGAAAAACAACTGAGTATCTGGCCAAGTGGCATGGTTATGATGCCGTAAACAATATCTGGGCGCCCGAGAACAACCTCAGAGACATTGATCATCTGATCGATGGCTACTACTGTTGTCAACAGTCTATGTTTGCTAACGCATCGGGGCATCATGGCTAAAAGGAGAGGAACTGTTACGTCCCTGACGTACACGGGTCCATAAACTTAGCGAGTGGGCATCTCTGTCATTTCATTCATGCACATCGACCTCCGGAGTTTTACAACGTTTTGCCGAGGGAATTTTGACCAGCTGTCCTGAATTCTGGTGTCTTGTTCCAAACGTTTCTGTCAACTCTGGCCACCTTCTCAAAAGGTTGACAGATGTGTCGCAAACTATATTGATCTTTTGATCTTGTTTGGTCGACTTCTCCTTGGTGCTAGACTTTTCTGAAAATGTGCCTCGATAATCTTGAAGCCCCCTGAAACTTTGGTGGAGCTTCTTGAACCTTCCAATCACGACACGACCTCACACGTGTTGCTTGGCTCGAGCGTCAAGGACCTGATACATGTGTCATTCTCATTTTCAGCATTGTATGTATGAGCTCAACTCACTCGACACTTGTCATTGGAATACACTTATTGCTTAATACAAATTATCCATAACTTCAAAGTCATCAATTCGTCTTTAGTCCTGCACATCATTCCTGTGAATCACCTACATTCAGCTCTGTGTAACACCCCCCTCCACAGTCCACTGCCCACACAGACCACATCAGATCTGATAGGCCCTCACGATTGAGGGTCACAATGAAACTAGTATTTGTTGGACTGCCAGGAGGAATGGGAAACTTTTGTGGGAGATTCCGGCCAACGGGCATCGGATGGAATCCCCAATGCTCCAATAATGCGAATAAAAAGAACTCCCTGTTTATTTTCTCTTAACATTGCCTCAAATTTATGCCCTTTTTTCAAAAACATATTCTGCACAACTATTTGTGTGCAAGCACATGCTAGCTCCAAAGTGTCAGGGCCCATCATATTCCCTTTCACCATGCGGGGAGTCTTGGACCCCCCATGTTAACTCCCTGCAAACTAGCCCGTTGATAATCACAAGTCTCCATGAATAAGGGCTTTGTGATTGTTGGGCCAAAATGTGGCGGTAGCATGTTGAGACGCATGCCATGCATTGTCGGCATTCTACCTTTCAAGAAACGAGAGGAGTATATCATTGCTTTTGTGAAACTTAAGCCCGCATTTGAGTACGAGGGATGAATGAGGCTTACTGTTCTAAGGTAGGGACCGATGGGGCTTATTGTTTGACAATAGGAATCTGCGGAAGCGGATTACTGTGTAAAGGTGGGAGAATCAGAACTCTTCTCCATGGAAAGGGGTGTATGGCATCCCCGCTCATGAATTCAAAGCATTCTTAAGGCTGTTATCTAGAACCAACAAAGCCAAGGGTACTGGCTGAGAAAAACAAGCATAAGAGTGGGCCTGTTCTAATTGGAACTACATTACAGGTAGGAGTAAGTTTCGGTTAGTTTCCAATATCTTTATAACCTTGATATGAGGAGGATACATACATGAAATTCAACAGAAAAACATGGCTAAACTAGCATTGCCAAATTCATCCTCGGTTGACGCAAGTCTTGCACAACCTTGTTGCCGCTTGCTCATGGAGGTGCATATCATCGGCAAGACAAACATGTTGCAAAAAGGATTAATGAAAACTGCAACGACTCTATTACCATGAGAAAACTGCGGATCACCTCGATGCTGATAACATATGATATGGAAGAGAGATATTCAACGGATATTTCAAGACCCAGTCAAGGCCTTTTGATAGAAATACCCTAACAGAGGACGACGGATGTAGCGGGAGGGCCGGTTCGGCCCTCCCTCCTCGCTGAGGCGAGGGGTGGTTGCGCACCACCCCTCGTGTCAGTGAGGGCTGGCCGGCGGCCAGCAATTTGCTGGCCGTCGGCCAGCTCGCTGCCGGCCGGCTGGACGGCCGGCGGCCGGCCAAGCGACCGGCCGGCCACCGGCCGGCCAGCTCCCAGCCGCCGATCGCGGCCTCAGCCCAATCGGCGGCTGAGGGGCCACGAGGGCCTCGAGGGCAAGGCTTCGTGGCCTCGTGCCCTTGCCCCCCCTTGCCCTCCTTGCAAACGAGCAAGAGAGGACGAGGGATAGGGGGAGCGAGTGTGAGGTCGAAAGAGCTGGCGCAAAATCGCCACCGTGCCTCGCACGCGATGATTTCGCGCCTGGACGACAAAACGTAAATCGAAGTTTGTTTATGATAAACTTCGACATAAAACAACCGAAAAAACTTGTACAAACACATGAGTTCGAGGTAAAAACTCCCGGTTTGGGTCCCAAAACCAGGGGTTTGGTTAAAAACGGAAATGGGCCTCCGGAGACTCAAAATATTCGAGTCTCCCTGCTCTGGGTCGTTGATGACGATTGCCCCTCAGTCTTGCGAAGGGGGTAAACCCCTTACGCGGACTGAGAACGCCATTCTATGAACTCCGACAACAACTTCTGAGCAGGAGCTAGAGACACGAACCGTTGCAGTGGTTCTCAGAGCTGGACGGCCCTCGCGACCAAGGGTTGGACGGAAACTGCGGCTACGACATAGATAAAATACCGCCGGCAGCTATCAGCAGCAGCAGAAACGCCAGAACGGACTACGGCATCTATACTTCACGGATTGAAGCACCGTAAAGTGCGTTAGAGAGCTTAAAAAAAAGCTCTACTTGATGGAGACTCTTCCTTCCAACCTCTCCTCACTTCCAGAGGGCTAGGAAGATTTTTGTGGGGCGGGGTGGGTGGTCCCCACCCTCAAGAACCACAAAATCCTCTCCATTTTCAAGGCTCCTTCAAAACCCCTTCATCCAAAAATTGGGACAGCAACCCTCCCCAAAGTTAGGGACTCTCACGGCCTGAGAGCACCCAAAAAAAAAGGTTGACACCTTGGGGAATTTTGGCGGCTTCCCCAATGCCACCGGCTCAAGGAGGACGCCGCCAAGGGGCGCGAGACGTGACAAGAAGACGCAAGAAGAGACCAAGGAAGACCAGAAGACAAGAAGACAAGAAGACAAAAGAAAAGTAGTCTTTTCATTCTTGACATTGTACTTGCTTGTCTTTTTGCTCTTTGTCTTAGTTTTGTGAGCGGTACTCACACTTGTTGTTACTCCCTTGCATTGTGATTTTCTGTTTTCCTAGATCCTAGTTGCTACCAAGTGCCGTGAGTCACGGCTTAGGAGGACTAATTTCTAAACCCACGACCTTGTGCCGATGTGGCGGCCTAGGAAAATAGAAATTTGAATTGAAATTGCTTCACCGATCGTGAGAGCAACATCTNAAGAAGAAAAGTAGTCTTTTCATTCTTGACCTTGTACTTGCTTGTCTTTTTGCTCTTTGTCTTAGTTTTGTGAGCGGTACTCACACTTGTTGTTACTCCCTTGCATTGTGATTTTCTGTTTTCCTAGATCCTAGTTGCTACCAAGTGCCGTGAGTCACGGCTTAGGAGGACTAATTTCTAAACCCACGACCTTGTGCCGATGTGGCGGCCTAGGAAAATAGAAATTTGAATTGAAATTGCTTCACCGATCGTGAGAGCAACATCTTAGGAGGCGATTCCTCCTCGTTGTGGGGTGATCCTCACAACGACCTTCGCGTGCTAGTTGCACGAGCAACGAGATGGCAAGTGCCGGACTGTCCAAGACAAAGAAGGGCAAGGTGGTGACGGCCTCACCACGAGCTCTTGGCGGACTCCAAGTTTTGGGAGCCGCCGTTGCGAGCACGGTTGCCAACCCAAAGGCAACCGTACCGCCAAGGGCAACCGTACTGCCAAGGGCAACCTTACTGCCGAAGGCAACCGACGCCAACATTGGCGATACCGAGCAGCGTACGGAGGCCAAAAATGTGCTTGACGAGCACGTCGACGTGCATGTGGGCGACCCCCACTCGACGGACGATGCCATGGAGGAGGATCTCCTGGGGGGGATACCCCGACGATGGCGAAGGCGACGAGGATCGCGACCATCGCCATCGTCGTGCGACAAACTCGAGCCGATTGCTTGAGAAGGGCAAGACGCCCGCCGCATCGCCTGAAGCTGCCAACGGCAGCGAGACTGCCGAGAGCAGCAAGGGTGTTGAAAGTAGCCACACGGGAAGTACCCGCGAGAACGAGCCAGACAACGTTGCCGCGAAGGCAATTCGCGATGACCGTCGTAGGCTCGCGGAGTTTGCTGCCAAGGCCGCAGGCCGACTCAAGATCACCACCGATGGTGGAGATACGGCACCACTTGGAGGAATGGGGGTGGGTCCTCCTTCCTACGATGCGGCCGCAATGGGGCAAGGCAGCGCCCACTCGAGCGTCGTCGTCGACGGTAGTCTCCTCCGAAAGGTGGGACTCCTTGGAGGCGTGTATGCGAACCGTACCCTCTTGTAGTGGGTAAGGGTGCACGGACAACGTGAGGCCCTAGAGGCTATCGTCGATGCTCTGACGACATCAGAGCTCAAGTTTGCGTTCGCAAACCTGCTAGCCCACGTCAGGCAGAGCATCACGGACCTTGACCGTGATCGCAAGCTACAGTGCTTGGCCGCCCATGAGGCAAGCCGCCGATGCAACAACCTTGACAAGGCGTTGCAGAGCGTGACCCAGGTGCGGATGCAGCAGCAAGCGCAGCGTACCGCGGCTACGGATGCCACTGCCGGTGGCAGCGATGACTTGCCTACCTCGACGACTTCGGGGTCGGTCATGAAGACGTCCTTCCTCCACAGTGTGGAGATCTTCCGAAAAGGCGTGAAGCTGACCGACTGGCTCAATCGCATGGAGCACGTTCTTTGTGTCCACAAGGCTCCACTTGGCCAGTGGGGCGACCTTGCCACGATGCGGCTTGAAGACAAACTCTTCAAGTATGTGGTCAAGGAGTGGACTGCGCAGCAGTTGCACCTTGAGTGGCAACCCATGCCATGGGAGGCCTTCTGCGCGATCATGCGCAAGAAATGCACCCAACGTGAGGAGGCGCAGCGCGCCTTCCACAAGATCAAGGACTTCAGGTAGCTGGGCAGCTCACTCAAATCCTACTTGAGCGAGTTTGCCGCACTCGTGGAAGAAGCCGAAAGCTTCACCGAGGGCGATGGGACTCAGACCTTCAAGTACCCGGAGTGCATGATGCGGGAGTACCTGCGTAATGGTCTCGCCAGCGAGAAGCTAAAGGACAAGACCACCACGACAGCCATTGGCCAAGCTTGGACAAGCTGGAGGGCGTTACGCGACTACACGAGCGAAGTGTTTTCGGCGAATCCGAAGCACTACTCTGATGCACGGCCAAACGCACGTGCACAGCAAGGCCGCGACATGCGCATGACGCTGTAGGGGCTGGTGGGTTAGGTGGACGGTGAGGCGGGGCCAAGGGCAAGCAGCTTGCAAACCTTCCAACCAAGAAGGCTGGTGGATACAAGGGCCCCAACAACAAGCGCAGCCGCGAGAATGACGAGCTGCAGGCGGCGCGTGAGCGTTGCAACACATCCTTCCGCGAAGGACTCTGCCACAACTGCATGCAGCTGGGCCACTTTAGGGCTCAGTGCCCTCAGGCTGCTGGGGGTGGACAAGAAGCCGCGGCGTTGGCTGCAGCAGTAGCACCTTGTGGAGATGGTGCAGTAGGAGGCCGCAGACAGGGCCGTGGTCAGGGTCGCGGTCGCGGCAATGGGCCCGGCCGTGGTAATGGACACAGCTGTGGGGTAGGTTTTCCCCACCCCTGAGTAACGTCAGTGGGGACCACTCAGGGCTAAAACTGGATCACGAGTGTGGGATCATGTTTTTAGATGAGGAAGTTAAACAATTTGAGTTTTTGACGAGTTCAAATTTCTCTATTGTCTGTTCTCCTTTTGTTGAACCGCATTCTACACTTGCTGACCGACATTGCCCACTAATCCTTGCATCTCCGGACGAGATGCATGATCGTACATGCTTAGTGGTGGCGACACCGACCACTGTGCAAGAGTTGTGTGACACAGTGATTGAAGCAAACGCCCTCAAAGCAATGAGTTCAATCACGTTTGCAGTACCCTTAGTCGACGATTTCGACCCAGTCAAATTCAAAGACTGGAAGGTGCTAGCCGAATTCACACGTGCCCACAAGATGTGGACTCGAGTGGGTGAATCATGGGACTTGCGACGCCCGTCGTACAGATTCCGTGTTTATCACAAACTCGGCTTACCGTCGTCAAGTCTATTCACTCGGAAGAGTGGAGGCAACATGACGATGCAGTTCAATGGACACCTAGCTGGTGCTCCTGTGAACGTACTAGCTGACACTGGAGGGGACGACTCTTTTGTTAGCCTTGGCTTTACTCGACAGGTTGGCTTGAAGTACGAGCCATCAAATGGCGTAGTTGTTGTCGGTGACAACCGTACGGTACCCGTGATCGGTACTTGTAAAGCGATAATTTGTATTCAAGGGTACACACAGTGTCACATTGAAGGTACTCAACCTGCTTGACCCATTTGACGTGGTGCTAGGTGATCCCTGGCTCCGTGACAACAAGGCTCTAATGTGTTTTGAATCAAGGCGTTTGATCCTCCAAAAAGAACAACGCCGCTTTACATTGATTCCGAGTACGGAATTATAACCGACCTGACTCAAAGTCCATGCGAGCTTGTCTGCAATGCAGGTCAAGAGACGTATTCGACAAGGTTGCCGATACTTCTTGGCTCTACTGCAGAAAGTAGAGGAAGATGCGATGGAAGGCACGCCACAAGAGATCAGATCTCTGTTGGGGGAGTTCTTGGATGTATTCCAAGACCCACTGGCTGGGCTTCCACCAGAAAGACACATGGGCCACACAATTCCGCTGCAACCGGAGGTGACTCCTCCGTTTAGACCCATGTATCGCCTTAGTCCAATAGAAAGGCGAGAGGCCGAACGCTAAATCAAAGAGTACCTTGCAAAGGGGTGGATAGAGCCAAGTAGCTCGCCGTACGGTGCGCCGATCCTTTTTGTGAGAAAAAAGGACGGTGGTTTATGCATGTGCATGGATTACCAGGCGTTGAACAAGCTGACGGTGAAAAATCGATTTCCCTTACCGCGGATTGAGGACCTTTTTGACCAACTCCAAGGCGCAAAGGTGTTTTTGTCCTTGGATTTGTCTCAAGGGTACCATCAAATCCGCATCACGGAAGATGATGTGCCCAAAACCGCGTTTCAAATGCACATGGGACACTATCAGTTCCAAGTGTTATGCTTTGGGCTTACGAATGCCCCGGCAATCTTCCAAGGAGAAATGAACCGAACGTTCGCCAAGAAACTCGGACAGTTTGTCTTGGTTTACCTGGATGACATCCTGGTCTTCTCCAAATCAATGGAAGAGCACATAGAACATCTGCGCAAAGTTCTCGCAATCCTTCGGGAACAGAAGTTCTATGCGAAAGTGAGCAAGTGCAAGTTTGCACAAGATGAACTCGAATACCTTTGACACATCGTCGGCAAGGACGGCATCCGTGTCGACCCATGAAAGGTCCAAGCCATTGTGGACTGGCCACGTCCCAAGAATGTTGGGCAGATACGATCTTTCCTTGGCCTTGCAACCTACTTTCGACGGTTTATGCAAAGGTATTTGACCCTGGTAGCACCGCTAACCAGGCTCACGCGAAAAGACGTGCGTTGGGAATGGACATCTGATTGCGAGAACGCTTTTCTCAAGGTCAAAGAGCTCCTATCCACGGCGCCCGTCCTAGCTCTTCCGGATCCATCGCAACCGTGGGAGGTTCGATGTGATGCATCGGTAGTAGAACTTGGAGCCGTCCTCATGCAGAACGGTCACCCAGTTGCGTATGAGAGCCGGAAGCCCATCCCCGCGGAAACGCGGTACACGACTGGGAATCAAAAGCTCCTTGCGGTGGTACACGCTTTCAAGATGTGGTGTTGCTACCTCAAGGGTGCTGAAGGGGTTGTGACGGTTGTGGCCGACCATAATCCATTTGTGTTTTTCCAAACGCAACCGAACCTGTCAAGACGGCAGGCGCGTTGGAGTGAATACCTGAGTCGATTCTCGTTCAGATGGGAATATCGGTCAGGACGCATCAATGTGGCCGATCCACTAAGCCGACAGCCTGTGGAAATTAAAGCAACCACCGAGGTCAGTGGATGTTTTATGGCCATCGCAACAGCAACAGTACAACCACCAGATCCCTCTGTACCATTGCGGCAACCACCACGAGAGATTATCCATTACAACGGTTTTGGAAACAGGATCCGGATGGGATACTGTGTGGATTCTTGGTTTCAAGACTCTCGAAATCTGGACAAGTACGGCTTGTTCGAGGCCGCAGGAATCTTCTGGCACGGACAACAAGTTGTTGTGCCAAACTTGGGAGACCTTCGAGCAAAGGTTATCTCCCACTTCACGACCCGCCGGTAGCAGGTCATGTGGGACCCCGAAAGACCGGACAGGCACTCTCGCCGGGTGGAGTGTGGATGTCCGTAAACATTGCATGACATCTGACCCATGTCTTTGGAATAAGGCTAGCAACAAGAAGCCTTCTGGACTCCTCCAATAGCTTCCCATTCCTGGGACTCCATGGGAGTGCATTAGCATGGACTTCATTACTGGTCTTCTGGACACAGCCCATGGCCATGATGTAATATTAGTGGTTGTGAATCTTTTGACAAAGATGATACACTTCATTCCTACAACCACTGATGTGAACGCAGAGAAGACCGCTCGTCTCTTCTTTGAGGGTGTCGTAAAGCACCATGGCTTGCCATTGCGCATTGCCTCCGATCGATATCGAAAATTTGCTAATAAGTTCTGGCAAAAGATGCACGAGTACTTCGGTAGTGAGTCGCAAATGTCGATAGCATTTCACCCTCAAACTGACGGACAAACAGAGCGCATGAATCACACTCTAGAGCAGATACTCTGCATGTACGTGGACTCTGCCATGCATGATTGGGATGAATTCCAAGCACCGGCAGAGTTTGCGGTGAACAACTCGGTGAACAAATCCACACAGTTCACACAATTCGTGTTTAACAGTGGTCGGCATCCAGTGGTACCCTCTTCATTGGTGAAGAGTGGGAGTACAAGAGGGTAGGTTCCTTTCGCTCAAGCCTTTGCCGAGCGCATCGACTCCTTGTTACAAGAGGCGAAGGGTCACCTTCAAGCAGCTCGGCAGTGACAAAAGACATATGCCGACAAAGGTCCCCGGGAGGTCTTGTTTGACATCGGTGACAAAGTGCTGCTTAGCACTAAAAACCTTTGGCTGAAGTTGCCAGGGGCAAGAAAACTTCTACCGAAGTGGATTGGGCCGTTTCCCATTGTGGCACGCATGGGGCCACTGGCATACTGATTGCTACTTCCGTAGAGTATGAAGATACATGACGTGTTTCATGTGAGCCTGCTGGCTCCATACACGGCAGAAGGAACTGTTCAGCCATCGCCAGCAGTCTTGGCTGCCGACGGCCAATACGAGGTCCTTCACCTACTCCAGCACCAAGAACGTACTCTTCGGTCGCGCGTTGTACAGGAGTACCTCGTTCATTGGGCCAGTTGTGGACCTGAACATAATTCATGGGAGCCCGAATCTTGGTTGCCCACAGGGGTGGTCAACGAGTACTGGAGCGAGCTTGCAGCTCGTACAGATCGACGCATGGCAGGAGGTACCACCTGAATGCGGAAAAAGTGAACAACATTCCCACAGGGCAGCATTCATGGACAGTGACCATAGGAGGTTGGGGACGCCCAACATGGTTGTCGCGCGGACGCTCCAGCCTAAAGGGGGGAGGCCGCTAGCCGTGCTGCCTACAAGCTACAGCTTAGGTCTAAGTACCATGCACGTGTTCATGTGTAGCTGGTGATTGAAATTATTAATTTTCTTGTTGTTCATAAACTGGGACGGTTCATAACAAGTGGGAAGGAATGTAGCGGGAAGGCCGGTTCGGCCCTCCCTCCTCGCTGAGGCGAGGGGTGGTTGCACACCACCCCTCGCGTCAGCGAGGGCTGGCCGGCAGTCAGCAATTCGCTGGCCGTCGGCCAGCTCGCTGCCGGCCGGCTGGACGGCCGGCGGCCGGCCAAGCAACCAGCCGGCCACCGGCCGGCTAGCTCCCAGCCGCCGATCGCGGCCTCAGCCTGATCGGCGGCTAAGGGGCCACGAGGGCCTCGAGGGCAAGGCCTCGTGGCCTCGTGCCTTTGCTCCCCCTCGCCCTCCTTGCAAACAAGCAAGAGAGGACAAGGGTTAGGGGGAGCGAGTGTGAGGTCGAAATAGCTGGCGCGAAATTGCCAGCGTGCCTCGCACGCGACGATTTTGCGCCAGAACGACAAAACGTAAACTGAAGTTCGTTTACGACAAACTTTGACATAAAACAACCAAAATAACTCGTGCGAACACACGAGTTCGAGGTAATGGGCCCAAAACCAGGGGTTTGGTTAAAAACGGAAATGGGCCTCCGGAGACTCGAAACATTCGAGTCTCCCTGCTCTGGGTCGTTGATGACGATTGCCCCTCACTCTTGCGAAGGGGGTAAACCCCTGATGCAGGCTGAGAACGCCATTCTGCGAACTCCGACGATGACTTCAGAGCAGGAGCTGGAGACACGACCCGTTACAATGGAAGTCAATGGTGTGTAATGAGGGTGTTTTTTAAAAGAAGCGGAGCAAATTCTTTCCATATAATATAGAATTTATGAAATGGTTATGATGACAAATGATTGTACAGGGTTTGCAAAAACCCATAATGCTAATGCGACACAGTTTATTCGTTGATTGAAGTTGATGACAAGCGATGAATGAATGTGTGCAATAGGAAACACTCTACTTGTGAAGCATTTGTGTGTGTTTATTGAACTATGTTTCAATTGTTCTTTGTTTGGACAAAAAGGGTGGCATGGATCCATGATATTGGTTCAGTTTATATTGGAAGTAGAATCCATACAAGTCAACGTCAAAGGAAGACAGAGGTCAACCACAACTGACAATCTCTATTTTGTGTTGGGCGATAAGCATTGAAGTAAGATGGATCGTAAAAGTGTTTGATTAAGGGTATTATTATGAAGTTTAGGCCGTGGCGTGTTAAGAGCATAATCAGGTCAGACAGAAACGTTCTGGGAGAGTACAAAACCAGAGCCAAACAATGTAGACTATGACATGTTGGTTTTGTTCATGGCAATGTAAAGCATTTTCCATTGTTTTCTGTTATGACAAGGTACTTGCACATGTACGTGCACCTGTTGTGTAATGCGAGAAAGACCTAGCTGTTGACTTCTTAGTTGGATTTTCCGTCTTAAGTCTTGTGCTTTTGTGTGGTAGGTACAGTTGCTGCGGTGTTTATGCCACCAATAATGTTACGACCACCGTGGTTGCTGTCACTGCTTCTTATGTGACCATTGAATATAGCTGTTGTTTGACATTCGTCTCACAGGAGAGCCTCTCAATGGATCAAATTTCCCAAACCCATTTTATTACATCATTGAAGCCGTTCTTAGATAGCATGTTTGGGATGACACGCGAGGATGTACACCCTGGTTGCGTTTTGGACACACCACTGGTCTTTGAGTTGTCCGTTTGTACTTCAGCTTGTGGGTGAGTAAAAAACCACCTACCAGGTGGCGTGCTCCCTGGTTTGTTCACTTGCTCACTCTCTCCTCACCCCCCTTGCTCCATGTGTACACAACAAAGAAAAGGAAGGCTCAACCAAGAGGTGAGTTATCTGGCCGAATGTAATTCAAAAACAGGAAATCAGCCCACATGCTCATAGAAAGCAGAAGATGAGCATGCAAGGAATATGAGGGATTAATGGAACTCCTCTGCAGATTGATGGAACTCCTCTGCGGATTGATGCTTCTTGGTCTTTTTGATTCTTATGTGACTTGAGTAGCTTTCTCCTCACGATGTCCAATGATATGGAAAATCCATCGAGAATCTATTGCACATCTGGATCAACAATTTTGGTATCAAGGCCGGCTGGGCTAAGTCGTTGGCGGCCATAGACCACTCCAAACATTGAATTGATTGTTGATGCTAAAACCACTGAGTTTTAGGCAGAGTTATTGCACCCTATCCTCTCTATTAAGTGAAACCATGATGATCAGGAGCTCCTTTAAATTGCAAGTTGTATGGTCTGGTTGCCTATTGCCCTATGGGCAGTATGCTATGGGCAAGTACACACATGCGCCATGACTGTTCATAGTGCATACCTAGAATCACATAGTAAAGAATGGATCCCCATTGGAGACCAAAAACAATGGCACACCATGTACTTTGATGATGTGACCAAGGAGGAGTTTAGCCATCCTAGTACTTGAGGAGGCATCATGCCAGGACGCAATAGTCAAACTGGCAGATAAAGAAGGTCCGTGTATTCTACCTCTTTGAATTCTTGTAAATTTCAACTTTTGCTTACTCCTTCTCTTATAGCTACTCTTGTTCTTACTCTTACTCCTACTCCAACTCCAATTCCTACTCCTATTTCCGAGCCTACTCCTTGAGGAATGCTATCAGAAATAATTACAACATGTGCAGTGAAAGAAAAAACTAGGATGGGAGAAATTGTGCTTGCATAGTTTTTACTGTCCTTAGATGTTAACATGAAAATCCCAGTAGGACTGTTGATGCTGAAGTCAACATCCACTCTCAGATGAATTCTTGGCCAGGAGGACATTTTCTTCATCATTCTAGCTATTGTTGACCATCTGATTCCCTTTCATTATCAATAACCCCCTTCACAATGGACCCATTACTCCAGAATCCTCATATAGATACAGAATTCCACTTGCTAGCCTTTCACAATGGCTTGAAGCTACGAGATAAACGCTACATGGATGTCACACCACGGCCATCAAGAAAAGAATGTGCAGTCAAGGGAACATTTTTTACGAAGCATCCACAAAGCTATAGATGATGGATGATTGGTTTAAATGACATTGTTAACACGACGGCCAATTATGGCTATTCATGCATTCTTAGAACATAGGTCCCTTGAAGGACATCCGTGCAATGTGAATAAGTATCTTCCCAACTCATAGCCTTCCATCCATGCACTACCATCTTGTTCTTCTTGTCATATGATTCACCCTCTGCCCTATCACCAATCCCGTTGCTTGCCATGTTTTTTCACTGTGATTCACTCCCAAACTTCAATGTCTCTGAAGAATCAATAAAAACACTAGAATAAACCTTTCCTCTCAATCAATCTATGGCCACTAGTCATCAAACTTTGTAGATATCAGAGAAAGACACAAACTAGCATGCAAATCCCAAAAAGGAGAAGCCAAACCACTAAGGAAGAAAAGCACATCAATGACATGATCCAAAGAACTGGAGAAATTGTGAGCATGTTAGAGCAGAGCCTATAGGATAAACATCAGTGTGCGTGCTCCAAAGTACTATCCCGACCTATTAACACAAAACATGCCCATCTTCATCAATCCCCACCCTCCAGTTCTTAAACCACGATGTTTTGGAGAGACCCTTTTCTTATGTGCAACCCAACCTATGTAATCTGACATAAACCCGCACAACAAAGAGTCTTGAGTTCCTTTAGCAAATCCTCCAGGTCTAATCATCCTCACCCCTGCGGGGACTGAGTCTTCCATCTCTTTGGCCACGTCATGCAAGCGTAGCCTCTCCGTAAGCTCTCACAAAACTGCAAAAAACCACCACCATCCCCCCAATTCTTTGCACAAGTTTCTACATCTACCAACGGACAGGTCCCTCCTATGCACCATCCCTTAAGACCCCTCCCTTTACCATCTCCAGACATAGCTATATTGACAATCCAACCATATGTTCCGTAAAAATTCAATTCCACGAACCCTCCCCTTATGGACACGGACTCCGGATCCTTAGCCCCTCACAGGCAACCTCTACCTCCCTGTGACACATGGCCATGTATTGATAGCCTCCACTCAATTCCCAACCACGATGGCTCCTCTTCTCTCCACACCTCCTTAGGAGCTACACCCATAAGGTTAGAGCCTTCTGGCAACCTGCGGGCCCTCTCAACAACAATCCATGGAAGCCACAAGGAAGCATAAATCACGGTGTTGTATTCATGGACCTCCACTACACATTCCTTTAGCCGAATCACCAACCAACACCTCCTCCCAAGAGACACTCTCCTAAGAACTCGTCAGAACCATGTTTGTGATGCTCTTTGACATACCATTGCTCATGCCACTGTCTTTTCCAAAGCATTTTATGTTAAAGATCTGGCGTCATGGTATCTTCTCAACCTCCAAGTGCCGGTAGACATGGCTCACCTCAATTCAGCTGTGACCAAGGCATTCCTTTGTGAGCTAACCAGGCTAATTGTGAATAGCATTCACAACCGGCTATGTCAGCCAGATTGTGATACTGTGCATAGAAGGCATCTACCACAGTGACAAGGATTATGATCGTGAGTTTGTGATCCTTCTAACAGCTGATGTAGTTGTTATGAAGCAAGGGATGTGTGCAATTATATTCCATTTATTGGATGAGAAGTGCAAGTAGGTTCTGATGGACGAAACCCCTGAATCCTATCTAGATTTTGATTATCATCCTACTCGTTGGAAAAAATACCCCATCATTTTCATCGCGCAAAAGCGTAAGAGCTACAACGTGAATAGCTTTACAATCCCCTTCACCAAACTTGCCATTGCACTACTTTCTCTCTACATCAACAACTTTGAGGGCCACCTCATCGGAGATCGCAATGAAACTGTGAAGGCCATTGAATGCACCCCCGGTGTCCTTGTAACCATGAGATGTTCTCTGGAAACCAAGCGCACATTTCTCAACAAATCCATTTTCACTTGGGAATTCCGAATTCATAACCACTAGATTTGGGCACAACTCTCTTTCTCAGATATAGCTCAGCAACCTAGCTCATTTCACTGCCCACAAAATCCACATCTTTCACTGTAAGGATTTTTCTCCCATAATACACACTTGTCTTCTTTCTATCTCATGCTCACCTCCCTTTGCATAGTGCACTTTTTCAGAGTGAAGGAATCCAATTCATTTAGGCTAGTTACCGACTTACAAGAAGACATCAATGTTATTCTCTAAAGTGCCGGGGAGAAGATGCAATTCTTCATTTGTCTCCTCAAGAACTACCACATCATCCATCGTTGAACCGTAAAGGAGGCAATAAATCATATCATGGATTCCCTGATCCACATTAACAAGCTCGCCAAGGCCACTGACACCTCCCGCACTCCAAATCTTCTTTGCTCATGTAGAGAGGCTCCTTCTGCTAATTTTGGAGCCATCATCATCTGCACCGTTCACCAGTCACAATCCAACCCACATCAGCAAGTTAGAAATCCTCCTGAAGCGTGGTGCCACACGGGAGCTACCCGTGTACCAATACAACCACCAGAAAACTGACTAATGTCCTCCTTGTGTCGTGACCAAAATGTCCAGCTATTCCCTTCATTACACCCCTCCTTTTTTTCTGATTTCATATCCCTTCTCCCTCCACATGCTCCATATAGACTCATGCCATACTCCTCTTCCCTCGTGGATGCATGCAATGCC